>VYZU01029873.1:13719-67992 GCA_013401355.1 Ceyx cyanopectus | reverse complement strand
TCATTAAATCTGTTCTTATTTCAGCCTCCTTTCCTTTTCCAAATTCCCCTTCTTGGCTGGGGAGGGATCATCAGGTCATCAGCAACTACAGTTAAGCACTGGCTATGGGCTAAATGGAGACAAAGCCACAGATGTTCAGATCTACTAAAAAAAAANTAAAAAAAAAAAAAAAAAAAAAAAAAAAAAAAAAAAAAAAAAAAAAAAAAAAAAAAAAAACAAACCAAGAAATTGAGTTTGCCCTGACCCTTTGCTTTGTGTGAAGGAACAGGGAGTGACATATCAGGGTGATTCTCTGCTGTAGACTCAAGACAATGAGTCCAAGACTTGCTTATATAACCAGGTAGCAATTTGGACATCGTGACAGAAAAGAGAACAGAAGTAATGTGATAGCTGCTAAAGAAACTGTCATGTGTCCAACAGCCACATGTCAGCTTACATCTGCCTTTGAAGTCAGTGGTATCATGGGTAAGTGTAAAATCCTGTCTTAAGCCACTAATTTAAATATTCAGATTTATTGAAGACTGTTAAGAAAGCATGCCACCTCCTCCTGGGTGCCTTTGACTGCTGAGGAAATATTCCCCAGGCATCTCAAAGCTTTCAAATGCCTTTTCAGACAATTAGAAGAAAACTGATACACACATAATAATCAAAAAATGAAAAAATTATAGGGATAATTCCAAATAAACACCAGTTGATTCAACTAATGGGCTGAAACCCAAAGTTCAGGCTCCTCCTTGGATTTGCAGCCAGCCTTTTGTCTCTGTTTGGCCAAGCCCAAGTCTACACCAGACAGTGTCAAAAAGAGCTCACAAAGAAGCGCTCCACCCCTACCACCTATTAAAGTGGACCACTATCCTAAATTAACAAAGCCACTTTTATCAAAAAAAAAATCCAAAAGTGGCTTCATATTTCAAAGTCATTTATTTATTTTTGTATGCATGGCTCATAGTTGATGGTGTCTACACAAAACCACACAGAATGCAAGAGGAAAAGGGAGGGATTCTATAATAAACTCTACATCTATCTTTTCAGGTAATAAGTGTCTTCTAGTATCAACTCCCCTTGATGTGACATTCTATGCAGTTACACCTAACCAGTTCTGAGCTGACTTCTGAATCTCAGATGATGAGTCAGTGGATGCAGACAGAGGTTATCTCAATTTTTAAAATCTTGGTTAAGAAGCAGCTGTAATGACCATGACAAAGCATGTCTGTAGCAACCACAGATGGGCACTCCATCTTCATCTTGTGCGTGTTATGGATTAAACCACTATAGGCATTAGCGTAATATAGTACAGAACAAAAATAATTCACACAGCTTCTGAAAGGCTTGCAGATGTTCAGAGGAGGAGAACATGGCTCTACTCAGCTCTGACAACTGTCAATTCCCTGTTACAGATTTCCCATGTCTTCAAGGGCAAAGTGGTCCTTGCTCCTTGTAGACTGCAATCAAAAGCTTCCTAAAGGTAACCTCAAAAATCCCTTTCCCTGTTTCCATCGGGACCAAAAAAAAACAAACCCACAGCAGCTGCAAGCAGATGTTATTCCACCCTCCCTTTCAACAGCTGCTGGACACAGAGCATGGGACCATGCTGGCAGGACTGGTGTGATGCAACACCACGTCCTCAGCCAGCGGCAGGTCAGCTGCGTGCTGCAGACCCCAATCTCCTTCCTGCTCCTTTCAGAAACTTCACGGTGTCAGCTGAGTGGAACCAGTTTTCTGGATGCTTTCCCATTTCCTTAGTACTTCAGCAAACAGCACTAAGAGGGAGAAAGGGCTCAGTGCACATTTTTAAGGGAACCCAGGCCTGACTAGCACTACTTGGCTGTCACAAGGATGTGTCAGCCCTTGTTTTCCCTCCAGTCTTTTAAAGCTGCTCTACAGCATTGCATTGCAGGGGGAGCTTTGAAAGGCTCCTGTTCTGAAGTGAGCTTAGGGGACAGTCTCTACACATCAATGTCTCTGTAGGTCACTGTGACTCTTCAACTATAGTCAAGCTTGTGAAATGGTGCCTTGGGCCCCTTCTGACCCCGCTTCTTATTAATTTCTGTGGTGGAGATTTCCTTGTAATCATGGCTGTATGTTTCCTATGTCCATAGGGAGGAAATTCCCTAAGGATGGGCTTTGAGGCAAGGACACTGAATTCTCCATTACATGGTGTATACTTCTAAACCCCATGTTTTTTCTTAGCCAAACTAGAAAACAAGCCAAAAGCTGAGGTCCAGTGTGGAGCAACAACAATCAGTTCTTTTTAAAGTGCATTAGTAACACCTCATGCTCACCAGACAAGCTCAACAGGTGCATATCGTGCCTCAAAAAAAGTCCAACTCCTTTTCCAGTGATGGGGAGTCCACCATGACCCCTGGCAAACTAAAGATTCATAATCTACTTTAAAAAAACCACCATATTTAAGTTATATTCTAGTGACAGGTGAAAAAATGTATTAAAAAAAGAAGAATATTTAAGGGGTTCTGGTCAGGAAATCCTGCTGTAATTGCAGTCTCCCAGGTAAGTCACACTTCCCTCATGCTCCCACACCCAGGTGTTGGAGGAGGTACCACTTTCCTCTCCAGAGAGACCCGGTGGCCTCTAGCAATCACTAATTAGCACTTTGCTGGTTGAGAAGCACCAAAGAGCATTTGCTTCTGTATCACCACTGACTCCGTAACCAACAATTACCATTCTTGTCAGCCTGCCAAGGTCCTCACACACACCTGCACACTGCCCACACGGTTGTTACAAAGAGATTGATAATAATTAATGGTAACATTCCTCTCACACATCTCCCCACCCACTTCCAGCAGCAGTATGCAAGTCCTAAGACAGGCATGTCTAATTACCCCCCACCTCGTTAGGCACATTCACAGCATTAGAATAAATTCAGAGCATCTTCTGTTTGCATTCTTTGAAGCTTTGATTCTTTTTTTTTTCCCTGACATTTTAATTTAATTCTAGGTGAGGAACCATACCTTTTCTTGTTTTCCTCTGATTATAAGTTCACGCCTTCCTGACTAGTCTAGACAGCCCTACCACTTAGGATTTTCTGGAGATGGACACATTCCAAACTGCACAGCTCTCCTCCCACAGAACACAGGCCAAGCTTCACAAAACCAAAGCTCTTCCCACAGATCACCATTTCCCTTGGCTAGCAATTGACTTCCAGAGCTGAAGAGGTGGGAACTAAAGGCTGTGTAAGATATTCTTCACCTTCAGGACCTTCCCCATTTTCCAAAAGCATCTACTGTCCATGTAGCATCCCATCAAGCTGCATCCCTCATGCTGATATTCCTACCACCTCCCTACTTCATGCTCACCCTTGGAGCCTCCCAAGCTGTTAACACTGACTTGCAGTTCTCCTCTTGCTGCTCTTCATGCTGCCCTTCTCTGGGAAAGTGAAAAGCTCTGTTGAAATTTTCCTTCTCCCTCATTTGCTTCTAATCTGTTTTGCATTTTAGTCTTTTTTTTTCCACACTCTGTTCTGTTTTTACATCTTTCTCAGTTTTCACTTTCTCTTGCAGGTTGCTGGCACTATTGACATCCATCTGCACTTAATCTTTTTGGGGTTAAGTCTTACACACAAATATTTGCTTTCCGTGTTGGCACTTCCAGCAGTCTAGGCAAAACTTTGAAAGTTCCCTGTGGCAATAGCAGTGGGAGGTCCCAGACAGTCAGAGAAGGGGCTTCACTTCCTCTCTTCTCATGGACTTGTATCACAGAGCATTTGTGGTAGCTGACTCCCATCCAGGATAGGGCAGAAACAACCTTCTCTGAGGCTCAGACATCAAGCACAGTCTGTAACCTCCAGCCCTGTGCTATGAGAGGATATAGGATAGAGGTCTACATAAAATAAACAGAGATTGATGGTGTCTTCCAGCAGAAGAACTTGGGGTATCAGATGATATAGTAGAAACCAGGTTCAAGGCAATCAAAAAGTGGTGATTCTCAAAACAATGGACAGCTTCATGCAAGAGGAAGGCTGTGCTGCCATCCAGCAAGGTCTGGATGGGCTGGAGAGCTACTCAAAGGGGAACCAAAGACATTCAACAAGGGCAAATGTAGATTCCTACACCTGAGGAGGATTAACACCACACACCAGTACAGGTTAGGGGTTGACCTGCTGGAAAGCAGCTCCATGGAGAAGGACCTTGGAGTCCTGATGGACAGTAAGTTATCCATGAGACAGCAACGTGCCCTTGTGGCCAAGAAGGCCAGTGGTATCCTGGGGTGCATAAGGATGACTGTGACAAGTGGGTCAAGGGAGGTTCTCCTTCCCCTCTACTCTGCCCTAGTGAGATGACATCTGGAGTACTATGTCCAGTTCTGGACAGACAGGGAAGAGAGAGTCCAATGGAGGCTACAAGGATGATGAAAGGACTGGAGCATCTCTCTTATGATGAAAGATGGAGAGGCATGGGGCTGTATAGCCTGGAGAAGAGAAGCCCGAGAGGGGATCTCAGTTTACAAATATCTGCAGGGTGGGTGTCAATTAGAAGGGGCCAGGCTCTTTTCACTGGTGCCCTGTGATAGGATGAAGGTCAATGGTCACAAACTGGAACACAAGAAGTTCCACCTCAACATAAGGAAAAGATTTTTTCCTGTGAGGGTGATGAAGTCTGAAACAGGCTGCTCAGAGAGATTGTGGAGTCTCCTTCTCTAGAGACTTTCAAGACCCACCTGGATCTGTTCCTGTGTAGCCTGCCCTGGATGATCTTTCTTTGGAGGTGGGGTTCGACTTGATGATCTACAGAGGTCCCTTCCAACTCCTGCCATTCAATGATTCTATGATACTATGATTCTAAGATAAATCCACTGGAAGTCACCAAACCATGCAACTATGCCTGAACATGACATCCCAGAAAACTGAAACAGCCATAAGTGAGGACCCCAATGGAGACTTTATCTCCGGAAGTTCCCACTTGGTTCCCCTTGGAAATTAGGCAGATGGAGGAGTGGCCATGAAGAAAACCTTTATGAAAAACCTCCCTGTCTCACATAGAGCATTGTATTTCCTTTATCAGTAAACTATAGCACTGTTCCCATGTCAAGTGAGAGCACGGCCTCCCAAGCAGATTATTTGGTTTTCAACAAAACAGAGGAGAAAGTCCAGGACCAGAGGTGGGGTGAGAACTCTGTAGTTGATGAACCTCAGCCAATTTTCCAGCCCTGGACTCTCAGCCATTAAACTGTTTTTCTGGCATCTCTCTGGGAAAGAGCTTCACCTCTCTGTGTCACTCTGCCCAGATTAAGAGTGGTTAAATATTTACCTGAACTCCTGGGAATTCCTGAAGTCTGGGGAGGTGTAGTGATAACAGCTGACCTTTACTGGATGAAGCTGGTCTCCTCTGGATCCCACTGTTGTTGGCAGATGGAGAAGCTCCTCCAGAAAAGTGTGGAAGAGAGGTCTGGTTGATACCATGGGGGAACCTGCTCTACTGCTACACATGAAGCTCCACAAGCAAGCACCTACACAGGACTCCTGGATTTGGTATCAGATTTCTTTTTTGGTCCTCAGCAGAGAAAAAGAAATGCTGGAGCACCCTGTAAATTCTAGTCACTGACCTGGTGGTTTCTTAGAAAGTCCCCTTAAGACTTGCCTCCAATTCACATTGGATTTCACTCTGTGGTTTCTGAGGTTGAGATCATCACTTAATGGGCAAGTTCTACTTCCAAGTTCCCAGAAATGGGACTGTGTAAGGAATAACAAGTTCTAAATAGTGGTTTGAGGCAATATAAACCAATACAGCATTTTAGTTCCTGACAAGAGCAAATCTTCCCAGAACCTTGGTATCCTTCAGGCACCATGTTTGCTTCATGGTGACAAGACACAACCCTATCTCCTGCCTTTGCCCTTTTCCAGAAATGAAGTTTTCTACAAAAGCTTGTCTCCTTTTTCTGGCATGGGACAATCCTCTATTTCAACCCCTGAAGAGAAGCAACACTGTGGTTGGCTTGCCTGGTTCTTCTGCAGGGCATCTTCAGTTTCCTCCAGCCCAAAAGAGACCAAAGTGCCTCACACCAGGTTTTTCCATCACAATGACAGATTACACACTTGTGAAATCACAGGCACAACCTCAGGAAGAGGATAAAATGGACTATATTCTTTAACATGATTCCTTTTCCTTTCAACTCAGTAGCAGCTTCAGTGGAAATGGGACAAGGTGGAAAAACAGCCTTTCCTTACATTTTGGGAGCAATGCTGAAGCAGACAAGCTCCTTAACTCCTTTCAACTGCTACTTAAAAAAAATATCCGGTTCAGATGGCAATCCCAAACCAGAATATTTATACCTAAAATGCATAGAAAAAAATATGTTCAGAGTCCCATCTAGGGTATATACTTGGAGACCAAATAGAAAATGCCTTAAAGTTAATGTTGAAGTAATTCAAAGAGTCCTATATAAGAAGGTCATCTTACATGATGGTTCTAACAATGTTGCTCATTTTAGAAGCATTTTGAAAAATGCTTTTAGTTTCATTTACACATTTTTACACCATTTCCTAAATCAGTCTGTAATTGACCACAACCATTTAAAAAAAAGGGGACCAGGGGATTTTGGAATTTCAAAAACACCAGGAATTACTTTAAAGCCATTTAGAAGCTTGCATTTAAATCCACAAAAATAAAACTCATTGTCTTACATGCATTCAGCAAATCTTATCAAAAGGCTCTATAAGCTAAAAGATAAAGACTCTAAAATGCATTATAAGCTCCAGCCAAATTCAAGCCACCTGCTCCACACAGCAATAGATATAGAAGGAGCACCCCAGGCAGGCTGCAGTGTTTGTTTCAAGCTCTGGACTTTCCCAGAGTACACTGACTCTAAGTCCAGAAGTGCTATATCCAGGAAAAGCAATCGGTGAGACAGAGTCATTATGGTCAGGCTAAGTGGTGTGGTTGACACACCTGAGGATGGGATGTCATCCAGAGGGACCTGGACAAGATCAACAAGTGGGCCCCTGTGAGCTTCACGAGGTTCAACAAGGCCAAGTGCAAGGTCCGGACAACCCCAGTGTGGGCTGAGAGATGAAGGGATTGAGTGCCCTGCAGAGAAGGACTTGAGGGTCCTGGTGAATGAAAAGCAAGACATGAGCTGGCAATGTGTGCCACAGCTCAGAAGCCAATCACATCCTGGGATGCATCAAAAGAAGTGTGGCCAGCAGACTAAGGGAGGTGGTTTTCTGCCTTTACTCCATTCTGGTGAGACCCCACCCAGGGCACTGTGTCCCCAGTGAGTTGGGGTTGTTCAGCCTGGAGAAGAACAGGCTCCAGGGAGACATTATTGCAGCCTTTCAGTACTTAAAGGAGGCTTATAACAAAGATGGGAATAAACTTTTTAGCATGGCCTATTACGACAGGACAAGGGACAATAGTTTTATACTAAAAGAGGAGAGACTTAGCCTAGAGAGAAGACAGACATTTTTTACAATGATGGTGATGAAACGCTGTCATGTGTTGCCCAGAGAGGTGGCAAAAGCCCCATCCCTGGAAAGATTTCAGGTCAGGATGGCCAAGACTCTAGGGAAAAAAATAAAAAAGGAAAAAAACTAACAACTAGAGGAAAAAGGAAAAAAAAAAAAAAGGAAAAAAAGGAAAAAGGAGAAAAATTCATAGGATGTACAGAGGAAGGGACAAAATGCTGCCCCTGATAAATACTGGGAGCAAAACATGAACACTGTAGTAGCCATGTTCCCATCTCAGTAGCTGGTTTCAGAGCAATCCTGGATGCTGCCAATGTGTATGTTAATGTTTAAAGATACATGTGGGCTTAGGAATAGGTTGGAGAACACAATTAGCTCTGGGCAAACCCAAGATCTTTCCATTTCAAAACATAGGAAATGCTGTAAATACCACAGCAAATGCAATTACCAGAGCATGATAAACATCACTCAGTGGGGACCACAGGGAGGCTTCTCCTCTTTCAAGCATTTCTGACAATGAGCAGGAACCAGAGCTCAGTCCTGAAGTCTGGATACAGAACAAGGCAGGCAAATGCCTCAGGGATGCTTCCAGTCTGGGATTTTGGTTTTAGCCCTTCTCTGTCCTGATGCTGTGATGGAAGGTGCCTGCTCCTTCACATCCTCAACATCTGTAATGTGCTTTTGGAGCAACCACTATCCATAAGGAGCAGGATGAGTTCCAGCAGCTCCAAAGTGCCACTGACTTGGAAGCACCAGGACATTTCCCAGCAGGATTTCAGCTGCTTCTAGACATGGGTTAAATAAAGGAGGGTTTTGCTTCATGTGGTTTTGAGCCATTTTTATTGAAGGGGAAAAGATTTGAGTATAAAATATTATTTCCAGGACACATTTAATCTACAGTTCTGCACCTTTGGGATAAGAACCAAGAATCACATATGTTCCTCTGCCCTTTGAAATAGAGACTTAAGAACAAACAGGCTCAATTAGGATTTCAGAGGACAGATTGTAAAGTGTTCACTGAACTCGGACAAAACGTGCCCGAGATTAAAACATGTAAAAGGGCAGAAATTAAATCACTGATGGCAGTAACAACCTTTCCCTGGAGTCTTCTTAATACTGTTTGTTTCCAGTTCGTGGGCTTTTCCCAGCATCAGCACTCATGTCCAGTAAGGCTGTAGCAATGTGAAGGGCACAAGAAACTTGCAAGTGATTTTCAGAAAATATTCACCTCCAGGGTGTCTTTCCAAATCCAGGTGGAGGTGGGCTGTGGATTCTAGTTAGCACCTCCTGGAGCTGCTCAGCTAGCTCGTGGCAGATCTAAACCCTCTCCAGAGGAACCAAGTCATTCAGTCTGGGGAATAAGAAGCGGACAGAGTTCTTTGATACCCTGTAGAGTCACTCCCAGAGCCATATCATGACACTGAGATTCTCACTTTAAGGCTTTTTTTTTTTTTATAGACCATGAATAAAATCTGTCCCACCCATTGAAGACCTCAGAGCTCTTTCAAAGCATAGACTGCTATCTGGCAGAGGTTCCTCCAGCCACTGTGGCTAAGACCCTTCCTCATTATCTCTCTTCTTTCATACCCCAAAATGATGCTTTTAAGGTGGAAAAGAGCTTTCCTGCTCTGCAATGAGACAGAGGATTTCCAGTGGACATGGCTGCTTATGTTCATGCTTCAAAGGCTCTGAAATAAGACTTCTTTCCCCATGTAATGGAAATGAGGACATACAGCATCTGCATTTCTATTCCTATCCTCAGCCAGTCAGTACAAGCCGTTTCTCTATTTTGGCTTTCCTTCCTTCCTCTCCCCAGCTACCATCCAGTTAAGCAACAGATGTTTTTCCACAATAAAAACACAAACAAAAAAAACCCACAACAACAAAACAAAACATCCATAAGAATATAATTGTGTTCAGACCCTGTCTAAACACTCTGGAAAGACAAAACATCAGCCAAACAAATGAACATGCTCTGAAATAGGTACATAGAGAAGACAAAAGGAGGAGAATTCATTGTATTTTGAGGCAATGGACACATGACACCATCCACCTGAAGAAGGAAGCCAGGCTCCATATCACCACCTTGCTTTGGTTTGAACAACCAACCAAACCCCAGTTGATCAGGCATCACCCATCTGAACATATCTCCCTACTCACATTATGGCACTGCCCATGCAACAACACTGGAAGTCACAGAGGGAGAAGAGGGAGGGCAGAGGATTTAGACAAGTAAAAAGGTTCTGCTGATACCCCTGCATGGTGATGAAGTCAGTTTGAGGTCAGCAGGTTATAAGCACTAGCTTGTACTGTAGTCCCACCTCATCTCAATACAAAACATTGCACTGACATCCCCCTTTGCTTTTAACTTTTTGGGCCAAAACCTCAAACCTGTCTTTCGAGTCATCTTATTTCCCCTTTACATTATACAGTGTCCTGAAAACTTGTTCTTCCTTAGTATATTTTCCCCTACCTTCAGTCATTTAACACATAATAGCCCCATTTGTCAAAAAAAACTCCTGTAAATTGGGGCAGGGTTTAGTCTGCAGGATAGTCACTGCATCAGCAGAGGCACCTGCAACGATTTGAGCAGCAACCAGCTGCAATTGGTTACACTAAAACCATACAGTCCCAGTCCCTGAAACTGGTTTGTCACTTCACATTAGCTACTGCATGGCACTGTGTGCTCCCAGGGAGGGTGGCAAAGCCAAGCCTGGCACTGTGTGGCCTCTCCTGGCCAAGGGCAACAGGGAAAGGACACTTCTCTAGGGGAATCTGGTTGGCAGAGGCAGGTTGGGTTTTAAAAGGCTCCGTCTGCAACTTCCATTAGGGATTTGAACAGCTGCTGTCTCCGAGCCAACTTGGCTTGTGGTTTGTGAAAATAAATATCAAAATGCATGGGCTGGGAGCAAATAGGCCCCAAATTGAGAGATCTCATCTCCCTTTGAGCTGCAATGGCTGATCCAGTTACAGGCAGTATTACAGGTGTCCCATATGCCAGCTGCCAGCAGGATTCTGGTGCCTGTTGATCTTAATAAATGTTCTGCTCCATCTTTTTCAGTATCTATCTCATACGTGGGTCAGGGGAGATAGAGAAGTGGAAAGAAAAGATTTTTCCCTGAATTTAAGGTCAACTGGTGCCACTAAACCAAAGAGCAGATCTGCCCAAAGTGCCTTTAGGAGCAGCATCTGCATCAAAGACAGACCCTGGTCCAAGACAGCTGGTCCACTTAAACCATCCTTCCCAACTGCTGGTCAACACAAAGCATGGATTTACACACACATAAACACCTAAAATATCATCAGACTCACAGATTTGTAGAGGAGTTTGGTGGTCCATATAATTGGGAATGAGCAGCACAGAACTCAGCTTCCTCCTTCAATCTTTTTAGGCTTGCTCCTGAGCCTCATTCTGAATATATTCCCCAAAGCAGCTCATCAAGGAAAACCCCAGCAGGTGAGGAGCTGGGTGCACCCAGCTGAGATTTGCTTGCCCCACCTGTTTCCAATCTAGTCAAAAGCACTGAACCAGGCCCAGTGGGTTACTGCAAGCAGGGTGCCAGGACTCATATTTGAACATCTTCCAGTAGCTCTCAGGTTAAGTCAGTGCCTCCACTCTCCAAGGCTGACACAAGTGCTTTCAAGCACATGTTGCACCACTTCATATCGCAGCTCCAGTAATTGACCAGGTCCTCACCAGCTTGCCAAACATTGCTCTCACCCTTCACAGTCTATATGCAGTGAGCTGTCCTCTCACCTTTCCACACGGGGTCATATGCCTGCTCACCACCAAGTTCACGTACAGCAGCAGATAGCCTCATGCCATGAAATCTGGAATGATTTAGTGTGTTTGGCAGAACTTCTTTAAAAGGTGGCTCTGGATAATTAAAAGCAGCCTGGAGACATGTGGGTCTTCATTCATTGCCAATTCCTGGAAGGATTGCTGCTTTGCCTTTTGGAGGAAGCAGCCATGTACATACACACATGCGCCCATGGCTGTCTGGGCAGTTCCTTGCTCAGTGGGCTGAAAACCAGGTATTTTTAAAGATATAATGTACTTGGATGTGCCTGAGACATAACCAGGGATTGCTGTGCTCTGGAGTAATCTGCATTGCTTGACAAGGTGTAAGCTTGTCCAGACTTACTCACCAGGAACTGTGACAGTGATTTGGGTCATCCCTCACCTCATCCTGCACTCATGTTGGTACCAGGAGGGTTCTAAGTGGGATCCTCACTTCAGCACCTCCCCACTGGTCATGGCTGTCAGTGTGCACAAGAGTTCAGAGGGGTGTGGAATGATTCAACCCCAAATTCAGACTGTGCACAACTAATATCATATTCAGGGCACCATTGCTACCTTAGGTCATCCCTCCTGCACTGCTTATGGACATCAGACAACCTGCCTCCCAACACAGAAATAAGTTGTCTCTAAGAGATGCCCTAAAACCAGGGAAATTTTCCCATTTTTCCCCTGGGAAGCACTCAGAACACCTTCTGTGGGCTATAAATATGATAAAGACCATATGCAATGGAAAACATCCTGTGGATAAGACAATTGTATACTCCTCTGTGATATTAATTCTGTACTTTAGCAGCCTGTGTGCATGTGGGAAGACAGTAAACCAATAGGGATGTGCCACCAGACCTCTAAGATTCCCCTACCACAGCCTGGGTGGGAAGATTTGGAACTGAGTCAATGCCATTTCTATGCCAAAAGGCTCTTGGGGATGTTACCCAAATGTATCAACTGTCTCGTGGTCTCCCCTCATCCCAGACACTTGTCAGCAGTTCTCCATTTCAACTAATTTTGCTTACACATATTTAAATTAAACACAGATCTTAGGGAGGGGTTATGCGCTGGGTGGGTTTCTGGGAGGAAAACAAAAGCAGTGTAAATCACTATTAAAACAACCCAGAAGCAATGTACACTTTCTACTATGCTACTAGGCTAAGGGAGCAACAACTCTTCTACCAAACAGCAGGGCAAGAAACCAAATGTAAATGAAGATTTTCAAACCTCCAAATATTGGACCTTGCTTCTATCTACTTCAAGGTCTGTTTGCCCTGTCCTTGCCACCTAGCACTGTTTTGAGCTGAGAGTGTTTTCTATTTTGCTAGTGACTTAGGACCAGAAAAGGGAGGATCCTTTACTACAAGCAAACACAAAAGGCCAGTACGTGGGAATTAAAGAAAACTGTAGTAACCAAGCCAGGCTGCTGCCTGCTCTTTTCCAAACCAGTCTTCCTCCAAAAACTGCTGGGTCTGGACTACACAATCAGAGTTCTCCAGTCCCACAGTTCCTCTTCCAGAGCTCAGAGCAGAGGGGGAACTCCTCAAGAGCAGAATTTTCTCTTTTAAAAGAAAAAAAAACAAACAAACTTCTTTTTCATTTCATCTCAGTGAATACCATGGATGAAATCTTATCTGAAATCCATTACAGTGACCAGCTTTTTGTTTTTTTTCTAGTGGCCAGGCTTTCTGTGATTCACATAGTGGAGTCACTTTCAGCATCACTGATGTCCATCTCAGCATAGCTGGGAGAGCTCTGGTCCCTGCATCCAAGGCAGCTCGGGGTCTCTCCAGAGATGCCATGGGCATTGCTCCAGCAGGTGTGTAGCCATGATACTATTTAATCACTGCCCAGACTCAAAATCAGGGCAGTCAGAAAAATTACGGGGATTTGCCCTCTTCTTTTCTCCTCTCTGGGGACATGTTTCCTGGGAAGATGGATAAAAACAGGGCTCCACAAGAAACATCATGTGAGCAAGCCATTCTCTGGTAGCCCAAAAACAGCTGCTCGTGTAAGCAGCTATTTCTCTATGATTTAAGCCCTCGTGGTGCTGTGAAGTACAGCTGCATGAGACCTGCTACCATCCACCCAGCTGAGAGCACCAGGAAAAAGAGACAGGCTGGGGCCATTGCTGAGCTAAGGTGCTGCTACCTGCAGATGGGCTCAGGGAACATTCCAACCCAGTGGCTCCCAGTGCATACACACAGCTCTTGCCAAAATACAAGTAGCTTTTAAACTATTTCCTTTACTTCCACATAGGAAAAATGCAATTTAATTTATATTTTGCTTTGCATGATAATGGCAAGGCCATTTGGGCAATTACATTGCTTTTCTTACCCACTTTCCTTTTCAGCTGCTCCCAAGCCTTGCAGGTATCATAATCAGGTCATCAGGTTGTTACATCAGTCAAAGTGCCACCAGAGAAGATGACCCAAAGATGCTAAGCAGGTACTTGTAGACTGCCCTGATAAGCCACTAATTACCTTGCTTTTCATTTGGAGCACTGACTACTCTCATAAAAGCTTTATTAAAACCCAGCTAAATCTCTGGAGGCCTCTCAGAAGGTAAGTCTGCTCATCTCAATTAATTGCAGTAACAGTGTGTTTGTGGCACTGGTGCTTGAGAGGAGGAGAGGCAATGCAGGGAGACTGACTTAATAAAAGATATAATCTCTCTCTGCAATCTCATCAGGCTTAATTGAAGTTCTTGGACTCCCTAAGTTCTATGAGCTTTATCACAGCACTAGTGCTCTTGCAGTTGTCCACAACCGGTTTGACAGGCCAGTTAACTCCCTTCTTAAGATGGACATTTGGTCATTTTGCAACTTTCCCATGTGAAAAAAAAACAGGAGGAAGAGGTAACCTGTAAAGCACCACATGGCCCCAGCTCATGAGCACCTCCACAGCTTTCAGCAAGCTGGAACAGAGGCCAAAACACCACATTTCCCTACCAACCTCTTGACAAAACCAGGAGTTAAAAACCCTCTGAACAATAAATGACAAGTGCTGTTGACACTTCTACAGACCTTATGATCACCAGCCTCGAGTCACTTTGGTGTAACCCCTCAAGTGCAGACAAGGCAATGAGGTCTTATTTAAGAGATTGTACCACCCTGCAAAAGGCCAAGTCAGGAGGAGAAATTACAGTCTCAAAATCTGCATTAAAATAGTAAAACTCTGCAGAGGGACAAGATCTCAATCCCAACCCACTGTGTCATCCCCAGGCTTAGTAACAGGCACTGTCAGAGGGGGGAAACCACAGGGACAATTCCCACCTCCCAGCTTGAGCAAGCAGAATTCAATCCTCTGTGTGTAGAAAAGTGACATTTGTTACTAAGCCATAATATTTGTTGTGAGAAAGAAGCACTGGCACACACTCTCCAGGCCTTCGGGATTTTCCTGTTCCCTGTCATCATCCCTGAAGGAGAATGCTGGCTGATCCAACCCTCACCTCCCCAAAACAAGGCTGACTCCTTGGACACCTTTTGAGCAAGAAAAGTTCATAAGGCTGCTCCTGAAAAGTATCAGCCGTGAAAGACCAGGAGAATAACTGAGCTGCACACAGGGATTTATCAGCAAATTTAGGGGCACTGGGGAAATCAGGGAGTAAAGGAAAAGAGCTGTCTGAGGTGGTTTCCAGAGGCAGGGGTCACCCAGGGGCTGCATGTTGGACAGCATGGGACAGCCTTACCTGCCCACATAGGAAGCTGACAGACTTTACAAACTCTTTGAAACGACTGTGTGTCTTCCCTCAGGGGATCATGGAAAAACATGGAGCTGTTAAGAATTGAAATTAGTTTTTTATTACTGCATGATTGTTCCTTTCTTTAATAAAAGCACCTTATTAAAAGAAACTGCTGTGACTGCAAGATTCCTCAGATAGGTGAATAGTGCATTTCTCCCAGGGGCAAAAGGTGGGAAGAATTGACTAAAACTGTAATTCCAAAGGAAAAAAAAAGGAGAGTTCCTGTGTTATTATCTCCACCAACATCTACTTTGGGACTGGGCCAAACCTGTGACCCAGGTACCTGAAACGTGCTGCCAGAAGGGGCCTCTTGCTCTGCAAGAAGTTGCAGTCACTTGCTACAAACCCAGCTCCTTGCAACGACCTTGCAGAAACCACTATGACAGTGAGAGACAGTGAAGCAGGAGGTCTGCAAACATCACTGTGGGGCTGTGAGAAAAGTCAGGATGGAGCTAAATTAATTGCTACCTCTGCAAACCTGGAAGCCAAAATGCAAGCACATAAAGAAACACCAGCCAGAGCTACTGTTGTTCTCCAGAGTGGCCAGAAAAAGCACCTGAGTGGATTTAAGAGACTGTGAGGTTATTGGAAAACTGTGGAAAGCAGCATCTGGCCCTCAGCCCAGACTGCAAGGGGCTTAAAAACACAGCTGGAAAGAGCTTCCAGGGACAGCAGCCCTCCCAGGATGAAGAATGTATTATCTGCAATGAGATGTGCCTTGGGGCTGTCCTTCTTTTGCCACAAGCCATGAGGCTTTCCAAAAATGAAAGGGTTTTCCCACGATGGAAAAGTCAAGTGGCACATCCTGGTGCATTGAGAAATTCCCACACATTTCTTTGCTCTCTTTTACATCATCCAACACACTTGCTGGGAGGAGAAGGAGCTGTCAGGGTTTTCCTCATTTCACCCACTGGGACAGCCCAGACAAGGCTGCCTGCATGTAAGGAGCACTGCAGAGAGAAGAGGGTGAGCAGGGGGACAGTATATCAGAGGTGACCTTGGGGTCCCCTGCTCCACAGCCAGATGAAGGCACATCCTCCAGAAGGGGTCTCTTTATGGGAATATGGTTACATGAGGCAAAATATATTCACCCATCTCAGCTCTCTCATCTTCTGGCAGAGCACTCCAGAGCTACAAGCACAAATTAGTCATTGCAACTGTACAAACTTCCAGTGTTGAATTCTTCCTTAAAATGTCCACTATATCAAGAGTAGGGCAAATACAGAGATTTGAGAAGTCTTTTGGAGTATGGTGTCCAGCTGTAAACAGATTTAATCACTCTTTTATTCAAAACCTACTTGGGCACTCTGCTTTTTGAGAGACCCACTTTTTAAGCTGTCCCTGCAGGCAGCTGTCCCAACACTCGGAGGCAGGACCTTACCTACTAACACCTGGAACCAGACCTTCACCTCAGCTGCCTTCTGCTCTGAGGATATTAGTGTCCTTAGTGTCTCCATCCCTTCCCTCTGACTGCACAAAACATCTGTGATGGATTTTAACTAGCAATTTATGTCAGTACACAGCAGCTAGTGGGACCCCTGACTCCTCGCTGCCATGGGAGCATCATCAGAGGACCCTTCCCTCTCTGTCCAAGCTCTACAAAACTTGACACCATCACAGAAACCTCCCTTGGGCTTCCCTAGGGTACCAAAGAGCCTCTTTTCTAAAGAGCTTCAAGAATAATGCTCTGAGTAATGGTCACTTTCTGTGTCACGAAGCCAGCACATGCCACAGGTTTGGCTCAGGAGTCAGCATGGGGCAGCTTGGACGAGCACATTTGTAAATGGAAATTGTTTGCACTATGATGGGATGTGAGCAGACACAGTGCTAATTAGGAAAGTCACCATTGGATGTATCAAGACAAAGAGAGGAGCAAAACACTAAAGAAAAACGCATCCTGGACATGGGCACCTGCACTGGGAAGAGCAGGGGGACAAATTCCTAATACCATGGCAGCCAGAAATTTCCCCTTCCCAGGCTGGGGCTCGCAGGCGCCAGCACCAGCGCTCGGCTGGCCAAACACAGATGTGGGAGCTGAATGGGAGCTCAGTCAGCCCAAACTATTTTTAACTGGTGCAGAGGAAGCTTTTACTTTTCATTATGAAGGAGACAAAGTGTCCGTCAGTTGTGCTGAATTCATTCCCTCGATGTTGAAGTATGCAAAGCCCCCAGCCCCAGTGTGTGCAACCAGCAGCTGTGTGGGGTCAGAGACAGAAGCAGCTGAAATGCACTGTTGATACATCTGCTTTTGGTTGCCCCAACTTACCCGGGGAGAGGGGGGTTCTGCCTTGTGATTCCCATTAAAGCTAGCCAGCAAGATTCACTGCTGGCATCAATGAGCACCAACCAACCCATCAGGATCCTCTACATTTATCTCAGCATGGCTAAATAAACAGTGCAGAGGCATCACAGGCAGCCACTCAGAGTTGGATCTGGTTGTCTCCCAATGCCACTTTGTTCCCCTGGAGCAAAACCTGTGGATTTGGCAGCAGCGGTGCTTTTACTTGCCAAATATGTTGCTTGGGGTGCTGGGGAGCCTGTGGACTGGCAGGGAGGAGGCAGGGCTGAGACTGGGACTTTCCAGCTCCCACTTCTTGCCCAGCCAGGGTTAGAGTGCTGCCATCTAAATGTAGGACAATTCCTTTTTCTCTTAAACATCAATTCCTGCTGCTGTTCCCAAATATGTATTCGAACATCACCATTCCCCACTCTCTCCCTAAAATATCAGCAGTGAGAAAACACTCACAGCATATCCCAGGGAGTGAGGTTGTGTCACTGGCCACACGGCCACACAGCAGCTCAAACTTTGTCTCTGGAGGTCAGTCAGCTGGTGAAGGGAAAGGGCTCAGCCAGCTGAGCTCCCTCCCTCCATCTCCCAAAAAAGCCACTAGTGCTTCTGCTGCCACATGAAAAAAATGTGCCTCGGATGAATCCACATGTCCTGTCCATCCTGACCTAAAGAGAGGCTTAAAATATTCTCAGTTACCAGCAGAAACCACCAGCCTCATAAAACAAGGTTTGGCACTAAAACGGCTCTCCAAATTCCACTTTTGCAAATGTATATGCACATCCAGAACATGTACACACAGAACTGCAGGTTGCTTCTGGCTGCCAAGGAAGTATTCATTAAAATCCTGCATTTATTACACACATTACAGCTCCATAAAGGGGCTCAGAAGGCACTAACAACAGGCATAGTTGGACTTCCCATACTAAAAATGTACTTTCTTAAGGGAGGATTGCCTGGAGGGTAAACTACTTGCTGTGGCCTCCCTCGAGAGGAGAAAGAGGCATTTCATTCAGCTTGTTCAGAAGTAAGTACCAGCAATGTTCAGATGAACCATGCTCTCATCACTCAGACCAAACATGCCCTCGGAGCAGTCTGTTCTTCCCCAGCTGCTACAAAGACAGCTTAGGGCGATTAGTTCAGTAGGTGTTTATGCTGTTTCATGGAGTTAGGCAAAGAGTAATCCCTTACAGTCTTTCATGGTCCAGGCACTGCTCTTTCTACAGGAGATGGAGACAGATGTGAAAAAAGCAAAGCTCTGCTCCTGAACATTTCAGGTGAAGATAAAAGCAGTGTCTAGAGATAGCAGAGCCAGGAATGAACTCAGCAGAGTAGGACAGGGTCTCAAGCAATGTTGGTTTCCAACCTGTTGTCATGAACAGGTTGATACCAAGCTTTGCTCAGATCCACAGGAAGCTAAAGAGCTAATACAGAGGTCAGCTTTGAAAACAGAGTTTAACATCTTTCCACCAGTGCATTAATTTGCCTGGGATAACACCAAAGGACCAGGAAAACCAGGGAATGTTGCTCTGCATTTATATATATATATGTATGTATATGTTTGTAAATGACATGGAAATGCCTGTGCCCAGTTAGAAAATAAACCCTGGAGAGCAAATCAATCCCTTACCCGGTTGTCCTCTTGAATCTCCCAGTCACTGGAGAAGCTCAAGACATGCTGTGCCTGTGAGCAGTTAGAAAACTGGAAGAGGCTGGCAAACATCCTTCTGTTCTCCTGGGTGTCAGGAAAAATCGCCTCCTGGAAGTTGACTCCGTGTGGCAGGAGGATGTAGTTCTCATCCATTCTGAAAGACAAATTGCACAGAGCCCACTGTGAGGCTGAGCAGCGCTCTCTCTTCCACAGAAGTCACCCATCGTACTTCAGCCTGGCTCAACAAGTGCCACCAAAGAGCACAGACAGAAATTCAGCCAGCACGTGGCTCTTAGTTGCCAAGACAGTGATTTTCACCACGGAGGATTGGACCAGGCAGCAGCAGTAAGGACCTTACAGGTTCCTACCACCCTGCAGACATCAGTGAACCCCCAAGAATGAAGTAAATGTGTATTTTGGCATGTGGTTCCTACTGAATTTTCATCGCTTTGCCCTGGATCCCAGAGCTGAAGTACTCCTTTAAGCAGTCAGTAACTTGTGTAAAATGTGTATAAAGATGCTGTCACAGGCTGAGCACTAGACAGCATCAAACTGTGTTTTGTTACACACCCAGTGTAAGAATATACAAAGTATTTCAAAACAAGTCACTGAGGAGTATTTCACAAACACTCTTGGACTGAAAGGTCATGGGGATGGCTCTGGTCCCAAACTGTGGTTTACTTTTGTATTTTTTTGATGAGCCCAAAGTCGGGATTTGGCTGGAAGTCGGGAAAGCCGAGAGAAAGCTATCGGGGGAGTATTTGGGGATGGGTTTTAAAGTGCCGGGCCAAACTTCGGCGAACGGGCGTTGGTCTCTCTCCAGCGCCGTGACCGTCCCGCCGTAAAAAGAAAAGCAGCAGCACCCGGGAGCTACTCAACAGCAGCTCCCCGTCCATCCACTGCCAGGCGATGGTGGAATATTATGGGTTCAGGTCTGTTTTTTACTCTATCGACCTGTGGGTGGACTCGCAAAGAGGAAGGTGCTGCGGGGAGAGCGGCAGCGGGACGGAGCGAACTCCCCCGGGCAGGGGCGGTCGCGCATCCCCCCGGCCCCGGAGATGTCCCGGCCCCGGGATGCCGACCCCCATCCCCGGACCCCGCTATGCCGGCACTCACCGGAGGAAGAAGAAATAAGCGTAGCCCTGCATGACGGTGTGCGAGTGGCAGGAGAAGTAGCCGAGGCCGGTGAGGTTGAGGCGGGAGCCGGCGGGCACCTCCAGCATGCTGCCCCACGCCTGGTCGCACAGCAGCTCGATCTCGGCCGAATAAAAGAGCCCCCCGGCTCCTTGCTGATGGCCGGCGGGGGGGGCCCTCTGCCAGGGCAGGTAGTTGTAGGCGCCGTAGGGGTCGGGGTGCAGCGCCAGCACCCGCGCGTAGACGATGATCGCGGCCAGCTCGGCTCGGCAGCCCTCGCTGAGCGGTCGCCACTCCGCCGGTAGCTGGCAGNTGCGAAGGTGCGGGGAAGGGAAAAGGAGGCGGGGGGGTTGTGCAAAGAGGCGGGGTGGGGGGAAGTGGAGGGTGCCAGGAGGCAAATACCCAAAGGGCTGAGATCCAAGCAGGCAGGGGTGCAAAGGGTCGAGGGGCAGGGGGTGCACAAGGGCTGAGATGAGAGGAGCAGAAATGCAAAGGAGAGGGATGGGAAAAGGCAAGAGATGCGAAGGGGGCAGAGAGGCAAAGGGGAGGGATGTAAATGAGAGAGGTGCAAAGGGGGAGGTGAAAAGGGAGGGATACAAAGGGGAGGGATGCAAAGGCAAAGTTGCAAAGAGGAGGAATGCAAATGGGAGAGGTGGACAGGACAGGGTGCAAAGAGGCAGGATGGAACAGAGCAGAGACGCAAAGGGCAAGCACACCCCGGGGTGAGGATGGCTGCTGCCAGGCATGCCCCGGTCCCGGGATGGGCACTGGCGTCCACTTCCCAGGGCTTTGGAAGGTGAAGGGATGGCTCCTAGGGTTCACAGTGGAGCAGGGGGGTGAGGCACAGCTCCTGCTGGGAAAGAACAGCCAGGGAAACTGAAGATGTGTGTGGGGAAGCTTGTAACCCTGGTCACACGCTGCTCCCACTTCAAGTGAGGATGGAGAAAAACTTGCAAGTGGAAGAGAGCAGCTCTTCCCAGCAGCCTGCAATCACATTCCAAAATGCACCTGGTGAACAAGGTAAAAGTAAAAAGGCAGGTCTCAATATATTTTCACTTCTCACTGTTTCCTCCTAGAACTGTCTGAGGCAGCTTTGGACTTCTCCAGCTTTTTGGCAGATGGCTCAGAGACTGACCCTCTCCCCACATACGAACTGCTTCTTCCAAGGATCCCCAGGGACCCCACACCACTCACAGCCCGAAATAGCCTCTTTCTATTTCAGTATTCTCCTTTTCCCACATTTGATCTCACAGGGTATAAGAGTCAGGAATGGGCATGGGATGCTTAAAAACTTTTGTTAGAATGTGAACATCCTGGATACATAGTCCCAGTTAAATCTCTCCCTAGCTGTGATGATTACTAAAAGTTTGACAGCATGTCCTGCCTGGTTCCTTTAATCTCATCCTCCGTCTGTCTGTCTGTCTCCATCTGCCTCTCTAGTCCTTTACAAGGACCAGAAGATGCCTTTTTGTTCCATGCTTGTGCTGTGCCCAATATAGGGGGGTCCTCATGCATGACTGGTGTTCGAAATAGTGTGCAAAATAATGAATAATCAGTTAAATAATGCTGAGCCAACTTCATGACAGTGAGACAAGACGTCTTCTGTGACAAGCATCTCCCTCTGGAATAGTTTCATCAGACTCAGCTGTGTGCTGAAGAGTTTAGCAAAGTTAATGCTCATATTTCATGATGGCATGGACCATGTATTTCATCACAGCTTTATGCAAGTACAGCAAAACTGGTTCTGGCTAAATCAGAAACAGATTTGTTGTGTTTGTTTGGGTTTTTTCTTTTCCCTAATAAAATCTAGAATGACAGATAGAGTTTTTCTTTTTTCTTTTTTTTTTTTTAATAAATTCCTTGAACATCAGAAATTTGCTTCCAAATTTCAGGAAAAAACCAACTTAAAAATCATTCCGAAAATATTTTTTTAAAGAAAATGTCCTCAGGAAATCCCAACAGATCAACAAGCTCAATAATTTGTTAATGTTAACCATCAGGAAAAACTTAATTTGCTTTGCAAACTTAAGGGACTAAACTGTGGCACAGAAGGTTTCAGAGCATCATTCAGTAGCTTTTTAAATACATAAATAAGAACTAAGGAGAAAAACAAAGAATTAGGATTGATTTTGACTTCAGACAGAGCTGGGGCAGTTCTGGAGGCATTTTGTGCAATACAGTGTACATCAAAACCTTGGTACAAATCTCAGATTTCTGTTGAGAAATGGTGCTTTTAGATGTTTACAAAGATGTGAGGGTCTTGTGAAGAAAGATAGAGATGCTTCAAGTGATGGGAAAGATGTCCAGCCCATCTGGAGTGGTCCCTCCATGTGTCTCTATGGTCTTTCCATGTGCTACAACTAGCATCTTGAGCCTGGCAGCTTCAGGAACATGAAGCTTGAGTTGAATTTGGGCCCCAGTATACAGGTATGTTATTACTGCAGCTCTGCTGCTGAGGAGGTAGAGCTCCAAGAAGCTGAAGAGTTGTTTATAACTGTAGGTTGATTGTTTTTGTCCTGGAAACCAAATTCTTAGCTTTGTGTGAAACACCATTGCTATTTCTTCTGTGTATGTGTATGAGATTGATGTCTTCTGTGTAGAAGAACCTCATATTTAATCTTCATCTCTGTTTACTGTGTGTTGCAAGTGAGTAATGGTCAACTGTCCTCAAACAACTTTAGAAATATTTGATCTAAGCTGTGATCTGTTCTGCTACACAGCAGAAACACAACAGCATTTGCTGGCGTACGCTGGCTCTGGCTGATGCTCTCCAACTTTCTTTTTGGTGGTGCCTACCAGAGTGTGGAAACAAGTAATTAATGTTCTTTGGAATTTCTCTGTCATCCTGCAGAGCAGTCGTGTCGGTGTTTTGAGGATACAGCAGGAGTCCATGGAGCTGAGAGATCTAAAAGGAGGTCTTGGTCACAACTCTGGAGCAGATGCAGTAGGTATGAAAGTCTTCAAATAAAAAGAAAAATAAGAACACCTCTTACTTGAAAGAGATTTATCTTAATGTGTTATGTTTATGTTAATCCCTTTTATGTTTGCTGGTGCTGTGCCCAGTGCCATTGTAAGGGCTCAGGACAGCCCATTGTCTCCTGTGCCCTCTGCAAGACATCTCCAGTTGAGACTTCTCCCTGTCAGGAGACTCTCTGGAGATAGATCAGTATGTCACCTTTCCTCCCCATCCCAACAAGCTGGTCCCCTGGGCTATTTGCTGTTTGAGTTCAATAATGACTTTCAGAGCTGTATTATAGTGAAGAATTACAACTGTCTGCATTCAGATCACAGTGATTAATGTGATTTGCTCTTAAATTTCTCTCCACAGAAACACCCTCAATTTTTCTTCTCTCATCCTTCATTTCCAAGGTGGTGAAAAGTAGCAGGAGCATCTGAATCCATACCAGGAGTCCTTTCTCTTCCTGCTCTGGATAACAAGGAATCAGTGACACTCATTAAGGATTTAGAAACCCTCCCTGGAGATTGCATCTTTCAGATCTGTGTTTGCTGTTTCTCTGCAGGGATCCACCAGCTGATCTGAGATGTTCTTCAGTGCAGTGTGAATACTCTTGTGCTGTGAATTCAATATGGGTCTGATGAATGCTGTAGCCAAAAGCAGTTAATCAGAGGAGCACCAATAGAGCAGATTACTGCTCAGGCTGCACTTTCAGCCACTTGTGCATGTGTCAGTTACTCATTCACTTTCAATGCTCAGATAGTCTTGTGGACTTTGAGACAGGCTTGTGGTTTTCCCAGGCTGAAGCTCTTCCTTTTCTTCCTCACATTTCTACAGATATTTAAACCAAAGGTTTCTCCCTCCAGGCTGTGTAATTTTCTTTGCTGTTTCTGTGATTTAAACCTTTTAATAAAACATAGCTCTGCTCTGTCTCTCTCTTTGCCTTTAAAGTATTGACAGAGTTGAGTGTTAGTCCAGGTATCAAACAAGAGCATGGTGCTCAGAGTCTGGCTGCCTTTCTGATGGGTGTAGGTGATCTGAAACCTCAGCCCAGCTGTCTTTTATTTATATATCCACAGTGATTCCTTTGTAGTTCAAGGTACAAAATATCAAACCCAGACCCAGATTTCTTTCCTCCTGCCCACCCCTCTTTAAACTACAAAGATGAATATTTGGCTGTTGCTGTCCCCATAGGAAAAGATGTTTTTGTTAGTTTTTCTGTCTGTGTTTCTCTAATTTGAGCCATTCTTCTCACAGTTTGACATTTGGTCCATCATATTTAACTATTTTTTTGTACCAATGTATGGGGTGGGTGATTCCTATTTTTAAAAAATCCCTGGCCAACATTTCCTGTAGTTCTTTACGTTTCCTTCTTTTGAAGTGCAATCATGACCATGAAGAAACAGGATCTGCCCTTGGGGATCAGCTGGGAATACAGTGCTGTCTCAAAGAGCTTGTGAAGATTTACTTTATTCACATCAATAAAAAGGCTTTCTGTTATATCATTTAGAATTTGAATGGAAAAGTGAGTAGAAGGATCACAGAGTTGTATGGGTGGAGATCTTTGCTACAACTTAATTGTATTTTTCTGCCCTTTCTTGTCTCCTTTGACTCCCCTTCCCCACTGTCCATCTTTGCAATCCTGCTCTCACTGTGTCCAAAGGGTCCTGCTCTCCTCTACCCCAATCTCTGACAAATCTCACCCATTTAAATGCAGTTTCCTTTGGATACGGACCTCTGTCTTGTTAGCTGTGTCCTCCTTGACAAACTCCCATCTCAGACAAGCTCCCTGACATCTGGGGACATCTGGCCCTCATCTCAGACCATTGTGGCTGAAGACAAACTTACTCTCATTCCGAGTGACCCCTTTCCCCTTTTGCAATCATTGGCACTATCACCTCCTCTTATTCCTCACCTGAGTTATAACCTGGATGCCATTCTCACCTTAGACTTTCCTCTCTGTTCTTAAGGTTGTGCAGACACTTTCCCTGTAGCTTCTCCCAGATGTGTCTTTCTTATAGTTCACACAAAAAGATGTTGTGCAGGCACTTTTCTCTCATGTCTTGAGTCTTGCAGCATCTTTCCCAGGCAGACTCAGCCTTGGCTCCCCAACTTGTTGCTACACACAATTTTTCTAGCTCATCACCACTGATCATGTTCACCACCCACCTTTACCCTGTGCTCCCTTGGCTACACATATCCACCCCTTGCTTCTTCACACCACGCTTCTATAGCAGAGCTCTGAGGCAAGGAGCTCCTCAGCTCTGCATTTCTAGAGCATCTGGCTTGTGAGCCATGATTGTGGGTCCAAGAATAAGAATAGCAACAACGTGTAAGCGATTCCAGCCCAAGTCAGCAGAGGCCAGAAGCTGCTGCACTCAGAAGTCTGTTCATAAATCAATGTGAAATGTGCTGTCTGAGCGCAGCTCCCAGGAGACACACATCTGCATAACACATACCACTGACACCACTGGCGATGGGAAAAATATCTAAACACATCATTCCCACAGCTGTGGAGGAATGAATAAAGATGTCTAATTCCCCTGTCCCTGGGGTGAACCCTAGACCAGGTATATGCACTTCTTATAAATCAGAGGGACCATTAGGAAAGCCTAATCTGACCACACTGGCAAGAAGGTGTCACCCAGGGACTCCTGTGTCAAGATCATAGCTGAATTTAGCAGAAGAAAGCAAAACAAAAACGTCCAACTCTCACTTTTAAATCTCAGCTGATGAAGAGGCAAGCTCATCCCTTGCTGAGTTGTTCCAGTGTTAAAATCTTGTGCTTCCCAATCTGGATTTTCCTGGCTTCTGCTTCCAGCCATAGGATCATGCTGTGCTGTTGTGTGCTGTGTGAAAAAAAAGAACCATCTTATTAGAAACCCTCACCCAGTTTGGGAATTTATAATCCAACAATCAAGAACTCCCTTGAATAAATTGAATACATTTCATTTTACGCAGTGGCAGGATGACCAGACTATCAGTCCTTGTAGCTTGATTGCCCCAAATTTTCAACAGCCTTTTCTCCTGCAGAGGCTAGAGATGAACTCTCAATTGTAGACACTGGTGTCCAAAGAGACAGGGAGACAGCAGCACCACCACTCACATTTGGTTTTCTGCTCCTTTATCTAAGAACCACATGTGTTCTGGTGGCCAGCTTTACACAAGTATG
This sequence comes from Ceyx cyanopectus, assembly GCA_013401355.1. Taxonomy (NCBI): domain Eukaryota; kingdom Metazoa; phylum Chordata; class Aves; order Coraciiformes; family Alcedinidae; genus Ceyx; species Ceyx cyanopectus. The sequence continues at coordinate 41,841 of VYZU01029873.1, read as the reverse complement.
AGGCAATCTCCATTGGTCACTGCTAAAGAAAAATTGTATTGGCAAAGTACAATTTGCACTTCAGCTCAGTCAAGTGAAGGCAGTTCTGATCTGGTTTTGGATCAGAGCAATCATCCCTCCAGCACCCAGTCACTCACACTGGGTGTCAACAGCTGCAGGATCAGCAGCAGAGCAGCAGGACAGACCTGAGCTGCAGAAGGAGTTGCCTCTCAAAAGGGCCAAGACACTCCCAAACCAAAGCCTGCTCTGTCTTTGCCAAATGCAGCGATGATGTGCAGGTAGATACAGCAAAGGCAGGTCATCAGAGTCAATATCTTTTGCTATTCAGCCTTCCAGTCTGCAGGAGCCACCTTACCTTTCCTTCATCACTCAGACAACAGCACCTGACCTCAGGATGTTGCATAGAGCCCATACAGTAATGAGAATGATGACTCTCATGCCATGACTGACTGGGCAGGAAGGGGCACGTGTGTCCAGGAGGTTGCATGGCCCTGACCTGGGATGGTCCCATGCAGACCAATATTTCTTCTTGCAGTTTGGCTGGATAAAACAAGGAGAAGAAAGGCATCTTATAACGAGAGACCTCGGCACCATATAACTACATGGAATTGAACTCCCAGTCTGCTCAGCTTCCACAACTAGGTTCTTACTCTGATGAGTTAATTCCCTTTGATGTCCCTTCTGTCCCTCCCCTGCTTTCGTTGAGTCTAAAATAACCCAACTGTCTATCTTGCTTATGGAATTACTGAACTTTTGAGAGAACACAAAGTGCTCTCACATGAGGATTTGGGATTAAACCTCTCTTGTTTATGTTAAACATAACATCTTAATTCTTCCACTGCTGGAGGGCAAATGAGTCTCCACAACCCCAAAGAAACCTGCTTTCAAGCCCTATAGCAAAGGTCAATGTGATTTGTTTCTCATTACAGATGCTCTTTCCGGTGAAGTTGTTTCATGGTATATGACAGTTCTCTTACAAAATACCTTTATGTGGTTTAAAGGGGGTTTACTTAAATATTTTCTATTGTAAAACAACATATGCTTAATTTTCAGCACATTTCTCTTCTCTCAAACTGCATTAATCAAAAGAGAACCTGACTTTTTTTTACAGGGAAGTGGTAAGGAACCCTGAAACCCTCCCTGCCATTCATGTCTCATCCAACACCCTATGAGCTCTGGATTTGGAGGGGGGAATCCCAGTAAAGCTGGCAGTTCCCTGAACTGCATTTGACTTCAGCCTGCTGGCTCTGAGAATAACTGTACTTTCTGTACAGATGTGAATGCACATCTGGAGGGGCAGACATTGTGGGAATTGGGGGCAAGGCAGCACAGATTATTGGGTTGTAGATTACTGTAGATCACTACAGGGCTGAGAAACGCTCCTGCACCATGAAGTCCCACAGACGAAGGAAACAGAAAATAGCATGAGGAATGAGGCAGACACAGCAATACAGACTCTAAGAGAAAAATCAGAGACAGCAAGGGAAAGGCAGAGGAATTGGGAGGAAAAGCAAGAAAAAACTCATGACAAGAGAGAAGGGGCAGTGAGGGAAGTAACTGACCAAGGAAAATTTTAGGCAAATAATAAATAAAGGAATTAAGAAGTTTGGAATTGAATTTATTGAGCATCATACAGTAAAACCATTGAAAAAGGGACAAGAAAGGGAAAAATGGAGCGACTAGAATCCTATGTCTCGTTTGTTTTTGGTTTTTTTTTTCAAGAGAACACTGCTTGCAGGAGTCCAGTATAAACACCATCAGAGACACCTGCACTTCCCCACAGGAGCTGTCAGCCCTTCTGTAAAAGCAGCTTTGGTCCCACAGTCTCACCCTGGTCAGTTTGCATTGCCCCTTGTCCTGCAGAGAGCTGGGCTCAGCTTGGGTGTCATGCCCTGCCTCATGACTGGTCCCTGTTCTCCTACCTGCCTGCAGCCACAAAGCTGCTCTCATTCATCCGCCCATTTTCACCACCGTGGCCCCATCATCACCACCTTTTTTGTCTCATGAGCATCTCCACATCTACTTCTATTTCTGGGCCATTTAAATTAAGTACCAAAAGCAGAAGGATGAAGTTTCTTGTCTGGGATGGCTTTATAAGCTGTGTCCTGGACAGGGAGAGCTCAACATCCATCAACACTCACATGAGATATGCCTGCTCCTTACAAACCACCTACTCCCCAACCACCAGGCAGCAAAGTTTCTCTATTTAACTGCTACTGAGAAGGCACCCAACTAACCTGACAAACCTCACAAAGCAGCTCAATGCCCTGCTCCATTACTGTGTGATCTCTGTGTGTTCCTGTGTCTTGAGCAGGGCTTTTTTTTTCTTTGGTATGCTTTTGACTAGGGTTTCCCAGCCTTCAAGGCAGATGTGGTGTTCACAGAGCAGCTGACATGAAAGCTCATCCCCCTGCCATTACACAGAAGGTTTATTTGGATTTTAGAAATTGCCCTCAGCAAAGGAAAAAGAGCTACACTTAACCTCATGAGTTAACCCAAGCACGTGCCCAAGGTAGTGAAACAGGCTCTGATCCAGCTCCCTCCTCTCACTGCAATCAGCTGTCTTGTTGCTGAGCAATACTGTCCTCCTGACTTTGGAATTCCTTCCCTAGGAACTGTGTTAGAAATGCCACTGGCATGCATGGGGGATTCACCTGGATGCCAGTGATGAAGGCCACACTGGTGCTGATGTTGGTCATTTAGTCCCTTTCCCTAACTCCTTGGCAATGAGATGTTCCCACACACCATTGGCATTGCCAAGGAGGAAACACCTCCACTGCTGAACTTGGCAGAGTAAAATGCATCCACACAGCTTGCTGGTAACCCAGCAGGAGAGGCTGGCTGCTGAGCTGGCACTCAGTACATCAGTGAATTTGCACACACACAGCAGCCAGTGCATGGTCATATGTGAGGCCAGGACAGCTGTCCTCTGGCCACCACTTCAGAGGTTGATGACATGCAGCAAGCAGGTGGTGCTGGAGCCAGCAAAGGCTACAAAACCCAGCAGTAGCCAAAGCAAATGGTTTTCTGGATTATATTGCCTCTATTACTTACTCTGCCTCTCAAATCTTAATTATTAAATCTTAAACATGAATCTCTTAACGATTCAAGGACAGGGGATTTCAGAACATTTTCATACTGAGCAGAAAAGGTAAAATATAACTGCTCTCTAGAAGAGCACATCCAAACTGCTGCTCAGGGCTCAGCACCCTGAACAAAGCCTTAGGAGACAGCAGATGTTCTTGTGCTACTGCAGATTTACCACCATTCATTTCTGTCTGTGTGCATGCAGCCCCTGCTGAGACACCAGGAAAGACCTTCTCTGCTGTTCCTGTCTCCAATGTAAAAAAAAAAATTAAAGAAAAGCTGCCTTCTGCAGGCACCCTGCTAGAAACCCTGCTCTGCAGAAGCTTGCTGGAGCTGGAGCTGGACACAGGCACAGCCTGAGGTCTTGCAGGAATCTGAAACACTCAGGAGGGGCTTTCACAATGTAGATGGCTCAAATAAATTGTCCTCACTACTTGGAGGGCCAGCCCACTCGAGGAGTTACTGGGAATAGGAGTACACTTGCAGATCCTCCATCCTCTTGCTTCATGTTCACTGCTGAGGTTCAGCTACGAGCCTTGTCTACTGCACAGGTGACAACACAGCCATAAAGAGAAGGAAAATATCTCTTTAACAGAGATATATATTAATCTTCTGATTAAATATATCCCAGCTGCTAGGAACAGCTGTGAAAGACTCTTTTGCTTTGCTTTTTTCAAGTGTGATGCATTCCTCCTCTTCACCATCCCCTCATGAAGGGAGGGGGAGAAAGAAGAGCATCGATAAAAGCCTTGCTCCAGGGCAAGAAAAGATCCAAACTGCAGCTTTGCATAAATCTGTCACTTTGATTCCCCTGAGAACAACTGCAAACTTGAAAAATGGCATAGCGAAGCAGGCACAGGTGTTAACTCCTTTTTTAAAATTGGTTAAAAAAAAAATACCAGGGAGAAAAATTGTGGGTGCAAAAAGCCCCCAGAACTTGATTTCTTTCTCTCAGCTTTAAGCTTTGTTAGCTCTTCCAGGACTCTCTCTTTGTTGATAAAAATCCTGTTTCTAAACCAGAAAGGAAATAGGGAAATTGTCCTATGTCAGTATCTGCTGCAAAACCCACATTAACCACCCTTTGCTGCTTCTGATGTTTTATTCTCTCCCTGGAACAATTCGTGAGGCTTTTTTGCTCTGCTCTCACTTTTAAATGCTAATGCATCAGAGATTTGCTGGGTTTGGCTCGGGGGTGGAAAGGCAGCCTCTGAGGAGGCTCAGTGATGTCTTTCACCCCAAGGTCAGCTTCCTATCCTGCATCAAATTTGTCCCTTTTACTTGAAACAAAGGATCACTGTTGTTACAAACACTTGTGGGCTCCTCAATTCGAGCTCTTTCCGCCCCAAACGCGGATTTCACTCCTGTGAGCAGAGGGGCCAAGTTCATCTTTGCAAGACCCAACACCGGCTGCACCCCAGGAGGACCCACAGCACCAGGGAAGCATGAAGGCAGGGGCTGATTCCAGATGGGTAGAAGGAAGAAGAACCACCCTTATCAGGGGCATGCAGCAGGGTCCCCCGTGCTGGCAGGGAAGGCACAGGCACCTTTTGCCTTGCCTGGAATCCACTCGCTCCCGGCCACCCCAAGCAGACCCTGGCTGGCTGCAGCCCTGCTCCACACCCCTTACCTTTGTCCCTTCATCTTTCATGCTCTCATTAAGTAGAAGGGGGTTTGTGAAGGCTCCATTGTCAAGAAGGAAATTGCTTTTGCCACAGCAGTCCCAAGGGCTGTACATTTCTCAGACAATTAGACCCTTATCAGGCTCTACACTGCAGAGATAAGGTTTGTGGAGTATGTGTTGGCTGACACAGACTGACACACACGTACAGCTTAACTAATGTAAGTGAAAGGCTTTGAAGTGCTTTTTTTCTCCTTTCAGGACTGTTTGTTTGTTTGTTTTATGTCTTGCCCAGTTCATTGGTGAAACTGTATTTGCAGAAAATTAAGTGCAAATATTTAGGACTGTGTTGGGTACCACTAGTCACAGTGTCTAAGCCTGGCAAGCTACTCTCACCAGGTGTGATGGATTTGATGACCTCTTCTCTCCTTTGACTGTCTTAGGAGCACAACCTGATGGGATTGGGGAGCCCATCAGATTGCTCACCACTTGCTTGCCCTGAACCACCCCAGGAGTCACATGCTGAGCCAGAAGCCCCAGGTCTGACATTGAGGGAAGCTGCCCACACCAGGACAGCTCTATTTCTACTCAGCTATAATCTGGGAGTGTATGGAGAATGGTTTACCCACTGAGGTAGTTTTGAATGTTGGCACTGCACTGCTTGTGTTGGAAGACAACTTAATAAGATTTGGCCAAGTTCTGCATAGGTTGAAAGCTGACTTTTGGCTCAGCTTCTGTCTGGCAAAGAGCAAGATTTCATCATCTCCATCACCAGCTTTGCTGACATTCCCATTCCAGCAAACATGCCACGGATGGTTTGCTTCCAGCTTGAGGATACCTGTTGGTCTTGTGTATTGTGGTGGGAGGGTGACATGGGGCTGGGTTTAAATAGACAAAAGGCCAGAATTTGTACAATTTTTGCAGCCTATGCAATTAATTCTTCATGTTAGAGCTAGGATGGATTCCACCATTGCAGTACATGGCTGTGTCTGGAGACACATAAAAATTCCAGCTAATGTACAGCTCTGACCATCACATGGTGACTGATGGATCACACTACATCGTACCCAGAGTTGTGCTGCATTGTGCTTGGAGCTTCTCATTTCAGTACCAACCCTCACTCAAATCAATGGGAGGATGAAACTGATATTTTTAATGCAAGTTGAGTTGGCTGTTGAAAGCCAACAATATTTGATATCATGTCTTACATTCATAGAATCACTGAGGTTGGAAAAGACCTTTAAGATCATCTAGTCCAACCCTGAAGAGCCCCTTCTCTCTGAGAACCAAGAAATTTACTATGGACAAGTGCTATCATAGGTAGATATAGAGAGACATGATTAATACACCACAGTTCAGAGTTCAGACCTCTCTTAAGTAAAAGATTTTCTATGTAGTATCCAGAAGTGCTAGAAGACAATTTCCCAAGAGGAGTCCTTGGTTCTTAAAACCACTTCCCTCTTGGTTCACCTTTCCTTAAAGGCATTTGAGAAAGTGGTAAGTCCTGAATGGACTGGAAATTGCACAGAAATGCACTGAAATACAGTAAAACTGAGCTGGCCCAGAAGACAGGTGATCCTGCTCTGTCAGGGGGATTGGACTAGATGATCTTTCAAGGCTCCTTCTAAGCACTTTGTGATTCTGTGATTTTGTGATAGGGATTTGGACTTGATATAACAGAGTGTTACTCCCTTTTCTGCCTCTGGCTTCCTGTGACACTTTGGGTGAGTCACCAATGGCCAAATACTTAATAATGTGAGTCTTAGTCCCATTGGTCACAGTTTTCCATTTGTAACTAGGAAAAACACCATTTTCTTTAATCACCATGGTGTGGTGAGGCAGAGATCCTGGAGTATCATGATACTACAGTAATGGAGACTACATGAATGATGCTGATGTTGTAGGAAAAATTACTAACAAAAAATTCTATCTAGCAAATAGAGGAAAAGAAAAAAAAAACCAGTGGAGAAATATTCAGAACCACTAACTGTGTGTTTAAAGGTTTGGGAAAATGCCTAGAGCTGCAAGTAAGTGCCAGAGAAATTAATTATGATAATAAAACTTCTGGGAAGAAGTGGAAATGCTGGAATGATCAAATCATGTGTAATTATGAGGAACATTTTCTGTCTTCTTGGTAATGCAGAGCAAGGAATGTGTGTGTTGCCTCCAGAAATGTTAGGGGCTGGGATGTCACTCCTTCAGAGACAAAACAGACAAGAACTGAAAGGGAGGGGGGAAAAAAAAGGAAGAAAATAAAAGCCAAACCAAACAAACGCCTGATAGGTCACGATGCAGCAGCCAGAGCTTTGAAAGGTGGCCAGGGGAAATTCCCTGAGAAACTTCCCTCTGCTCAGGTAGGAATTCCTCACCCCAACCTGTTTTGGATCAGCTGAATCATGTTAAATGGTATTCTTTTTCACTACAGATATATACCTCCAGCCTACACAAATCCAAGTGGATTATCAGGAATAAACAAGTCTCTGCTCTTCCTTTCTTTCCTCCAGCCATCATCTTCATGGTTGGAGGTTCTTTTCCAACATAGTGGCCTCTGCTGCAACCACATTGGTCTCAAAGGTTGGTGGGCAGAGCCCAGAGACCAAGCAGTGCTTGCTGCAGCCAAGAGCCATGCAATTGCTCCTTCACTGACATATCTAAAGGCAGTATTTGACAAACTGCTGCTCACTGCAAAAAAATATTCATAAAACCCTGGCCCTGATGGCAAGTTGGCAGCACAATTACCTAGACTCTCTGAATAGAAACTTGAGGTCACTGGTGACTGTTTAAGGCTGTGCTCTTTCAAGATTAATTAATTTCCTCCTGGGTTTCCCTTGACTCTACAAGGCTTCTCCTGGATCCACACACACTGCCAGTTGCTGCACAGAAAGCCAGTGGGGAAAGATAGGGCTGGGAGAGGAGATGCAGATGGTCCCTGTCTAGCAAAGTTTCACTGGCTTCTGAATATCACAACCTCTTCATGCTGCAGCTCCTGTTGTGCTGCAGGCCATTGAAAAGAAATATATATTTTTTTTAAACCCCAACACGTTGCACACCATGAAAATGAAAGGCTTTGATCTTGTGGTGCTGTATGGGAGAAAGGCTGCAACCTCCACTCAGTGAAAAGGCAGCTTCTTGGAGACTTGCTATTACAAGCTTCAGCCACACTACAAACTGGGTCCACAACTGCAGCTTGTGTTGTCCTTTCAGAGGACACTGATACACAGTAATGGGATTCCTGGGCACACCAGTACAGGTTTCCTTGAATATTATCCCTTATAGAAATGGCATGCAATTGTCTATGAAATAATTTCTCTGGTGCATCACATGGCTTGTCCTCAACACAGCACCCAAACGCCCTCATGCAGTGAGCACTCAGCATCATCCTGGAGCTCCCTGGTGGATGATGCTTCCATCACTAGGCAATATTTAAACACCTTTATATCAAGCTGTCTGCTTCCTCACACTACTTAGGATTCAAAGCACTTTTCCTGGACATTCTGCAGAAGGATCCTTGGAGATCCCATGAAAGAAAGAAAATCTTTACATTGTATTTGTGTCTGTTGGCTCTGCAGTGATGCTATCATGTATCTCCTGGATTGCTGACATCTTGGTATTAATCTTCATTGGATTTCTTTCAAAGCTATATCCTGATGTCTCAGATATGACTTATGCCTTTACTGACAAGACCATCAATAGACTAAAACAAGACTATTCCTCAGAGAAGCCCTCTGATCTCAATATTTCTAAGTGGGTTTGATCTAGAGATTCCCAAACCCAGTACTTTCAAAGAACACACCATGCAGGCAACTTCCATTTCTAAACTACAAAAGCCACCAGGGTGGTATGACAATGTGATGTGTCATCCTACTGCACCCCTTCCCTATGGTTTACTGGGATTAAGAGACCCTGTCCCAAAAGCACTGTGTAATTTTACCAGGGGTGTTAGAAGTTTACTGCAGTCCTTCCAAGAGATGACAGCATTTCAGCAAGGGGATGCTGCAGAGCATTACATTCTAGTGAGGTTCTCACCCTGCATCCAAATGCCCTTCAGAAACACCTCCAGCACAGTGTTCATTGCCTTTTTTTTTTCCTACTCCCCAAGTTAAAAGCTGTTGTTTGTCAGTCTCTTTTATTCTTCATGTACTTTATATGATCAGCTCTCAATAAGTGCATCATTTAAGCTTTAGGATAAAATATGAAAATAGCACTCAGACCCCTGGAGAGTTCATTCCCACAAACTAAAGATGCTTTCAAATTATTCTGCCTGATTGCATCCCAATACCAAATGATTCAAGAGAGCAATCCCTATTCACTTCTGCTGCTCTTTTGGTGAGAACCATGACAGCACAGCACAAGCTGGAGCAGGTTGTTAGGCTTTTGTTTTTTTATTTTCTTGGTCTTATCCCATTTTCCACCTCAGTCTTCACCTAATTCTCAGATATGTTAGCTCAAGCTAGGAAGTAACTGCTCTGATTTCAAGTGAGATTGGGTTTACTCAGCTGGCTGCCTGCTTTACTCAATTATTAATGTTGGAGCACTATTGATTTTGCCTCCCTGAGCTTAGTGGCAAACAAGTGCTGAAAAATGAAAGTGGCAAGCAAAGGAACAAAGAGAAAACAGCATCTACTTCCAACACAGCCCAGTCATCTGAAATCCAAGTGGCCCATAAATTACGTTAACCTGTGAAAACTCATTCCCACAGAAGTTATTTTTCCCTTCTCAAATTCCTCTAGTTACTTTCACTCAACATACTCTTCATTTCCTGGGTTCAAGGATGAGGTGTTTGGGGGTAATGCTCTGAGGAAACGATATCAGACAATCTGGCTGTATCTAGGAAGGTCTTTGAGATTTGTGATGTAGATATTGCAGTGAAGAACTTACGGGCAAAGCAAGTTACAAAATCAAAGTGATGTATTAGCCCAGCTCTGTCAAACACAATCTGCTGCCCTCAGTCAGACTTGTACTTGACTGGCTACAGAATCAGGCAGTCCAAATTCTTACACCAACCCTGGCTTTCAAATAGTAACATAGAGAATGCCTCTTAAGTTTATGAACTCCCCACGTCCCAGCCCTAATCTACTCTGGATCTTACAGATCTTACACAAAAATTCCTCCAGGACCCTAAAGAAACCTCCAACAGTCTCTCTGCTCTGGGACACACAACTACTGCCAACCCCAACTGTGTCCAACTGGGACTCCTGCAGCAGCAAAAAAGAGGAGCTACTGGGACTTCTAAAGGGATTTGTACTAAATCCCCACACAGAGCCCAGCCTATAAACAGGGCAGGTGGTTTCAGAGGGAAAGGTATCAAGTCAAGGGAAAATCTTTGTAGAAGTCAGAACTGGCCACAGGCAGATCAACAGGGCTTTACCATGATATCAGGGGGATCATATAGTGATGCACTATAGAAAGAACTGCAAGTAGAAGCAATCTCTCAAGTGGAAACCCCGCTGGGAATGGTACCAGGCCTTAGTTACATCTCAACACGAGCTTGATTCATATTTTTTCACATATCCTTTTCTTGGGGCTAAACCAAAGCAATGAGACCTGGAGCTGAACTCTATCATTTGGACTCTACTCTGAGATTACAATGCTAATAAGTGTAAAGGTAAAAATAATATATCAGATTAATATCTTAAATGAGTATCAACCCTTCAGTGAGAGCAGATCCCTAAAAATCATTACATCTCCTTTCAGTGTCTCTTGCATAAATAACCCCCTTTTAATAGACAGAAACTATGGTGTAATGCAATCAAACAGCCTGACTTTTCTTTCTCTGGACCAGAAGCAGTTAAGGCTGGGCAATCCTTCTCCTTTGTACCCTCTAAATCAGTGGCCAGCCACAAGATCAAGCAGCCAGGGAGAAAGGAAAGAGATTAAATGAGCCAGCTGCAAGTGAAGCAGTGAGTACCACTGGAATGGCTGCAAAGGTGCTGCCTGGGGCCCTGTTTGGGTCTCCATCATCCTCTGCAACTCTGTTCACCTTGGGGGAGTTCAGCAAACAGAATGAACTCCATGTGTTTACCACATCTCCATGATATTCTCCAGTCATCTACCCGAAGAAAATAGTATTTCTTTAGACAGGAAAGCAAGGAAAAAAGTGATGAAGTTGGGGGAGGAATAAAACATGTACAAAGTAAGTATAAGCTTTGAGGCCACAAGCTATGGGTTAACAAGATCTTTTAATAAGTTGTTTCTCTGTCCTCACAGAACTCAGCATGTTTAGAAACACATTTTTCATAGCTGGCTTTCTATAACATCAGCTTGTTCTCATCTCTGTAACTAGTTTATTGCAGCTATGATAATAATTGATGAACTTGTAAACCTGATTATAAAGTCTGCTCTCTCATCTGCTTTTTTTCCTTGTCTGGCTCTCACTTCTGAAAGCAGTAAGGCTTTTCAGTGGTGGCTGTCTGCAGCATCCTTCCCTGGCTCACCATTGACAGTGCCTGGTTTGGGAAGCACAATCCAACTCCAGGATAGTGGCTGAGGATGTCTGGGTACAGTCTCCAGCCATTAACCCCACCTGGATCTGGTCTGGGTTGTGGTCAGAAAGGCTGCCAGAAGGGACAAAGGGCCTCTGTCTTCTCTTCTAGCATCACAATGTCCTCATGGGTTCAGTGAGATACTGAACTGCACACAAGTGGATGCCCTTCAAACAGCCCTCTGGATTTGATAGTTTCAATGCTGCCTAAGGCACTCAGAGGTCAAAAACAGACAATATATTAAGTAGGAGATCCCTCTCAGGTATCTCCTACTTGCTATTAGGGCACATCCACAGGCTATCCCTTGAAAAACCCAGTCTGAATCAGCCCTGGCAGAGCTGACAGGCAGAAACAGGGCTCAACAAAGGGTCTGACATCTGGATATCAGTCTGCATCTCAGCAGGAAGCTGGATCTGATTTCTGCACACACCAATGTCTCTCTTTAATACTCATGTACATACACCTTCTGTGGAGAAAACGAATGGTTACTGGGATGCCTGGCTGTGGCATGAGGGAGTTATGTGCTGCCAGAGATATTTTTTATCTCAATGGAAATACTGAAATGGGCTGGGAATTCCATATTTTGAGTACTGAGGAAAAAAAAAAAAAAAAGCAACCAGGACAAGACAGAAGGGTTTTGCCATCTCTGCAGCACTGTGCTTTGGCCCTCAGTGGGGATACCATGGAGTCAGGCAGCACAGGAGCCAAGTCCTGTGCTCAGGGGTGAAAGGGAAACACCACCAGAAGGTCCCATGCCAGTGGCAGCCTGGATGTGTGGCTGGAGCCATTATGCAAGAGAAAGAGAGGAAGATATTTGTTCCATGACAGAATGTAGAGGTATCAAAGTAAACAAGATTTTAGTAGCAGTAATTATTTAAGTAAAATAAGCATATGTAGTAAGTGTATTTCAGAAAAATCCACTGATTTGTATTCATACCACTAGTGCTATAAATAAAAGTTAACAAATAAGAAGCTGCTTTTTTTTTCTGTTCTAAGGAGCTTTATAAGCACCAAGGAATTAAGGATTTGCTAATAAAGAGTAATGAATAAACAAAAATCACATAAGGATTTTAAGAAGTTTGAATAAGCTATGAAAATCAATGGAAGATAAATGAGAACCTGAAAAAATCAAGTTTATATTCAAAATCCCTAAAAACAATAGAGTAGCATGGTCTGGGTGAAATGAGGTCAATGTGTCTCTCTCTAGAACTGAACAGACATGTCCACAATACAGAATCCACCACAACAGAGGTCCTTTTCCAGAGAAATTTGGGACAGATATAGATGGCAATTCTAGTGAAGGCACATCATGTCAAGAAGATCCAAAGACATTGATAAAACCAGGATGAGAGAAAACTGCAAGAAGATGGTCAGAAAATAAATAGGCAGATGTCTAAGCCTAACAACTTTCTCCACTTCTACTGTAATGGATATATTTGTAATGATAATAAATAAATAAATCTGTGATCAAAGGGTTCTTTCAAGGTGCCATTAAAACAAAGGCATTACATTTATTCCTGTACTGAAGAACATAAGCAGCTATTTGACCAGCTCTGAGACTTTTTCAGCTGATGCCAATGGTAGAACCTAAGCCCCTACCCCGGTTCTGCTGACTAGAAACAAGCATCAGTGCATTTCAGTGTTGGATCTCTAGGCTCAAACCTGCAAAACGGCAGCTTCAGTTAAGAAGTGCCGAGCGCCCTCAGCTGTCTGAAAAGCATTTTGGTTCCTGCCAACATCGCAAGTCTGCGTTTAGTGCCTTGAATAGTCTTGGGAAAATTCTCCTTTTTCCTGCTAATCAAATTCTTCCCAGTACTCCCTACTCTCCCAGTAACACTGCAATAGCAGGCTCTGGATTTCTGCCCTGTTTTGCTGCATGTTTGCCACCAAGCAGGGCAGATCACCCCTGTTGTGCCCAGGAGGCAGAGCAGAAGTGCTGAGCAGCTGGGGCTGGCATCCTTCTGTTAATTGAGAAGTTAATTGAAGGCCTCTAAGTCCCTGTGATAATAACATCCTTTCCTGATCCCACGAGTTCTCTCTTCCTTGGATTCAAGGTTCTCAAGCAAGCTCGTTTCATGCAGAGTTTATACCAGTATAAACCAGCACAGCCACCAAAGGAATGTGCTTTTCTTCCTCTCTGTCACAGAATCACAGAATGGGTTGGGTTGGAGGGACCTTTGAAGATCATCTAGTTCCAGCCTGCCTGCCATGGGCAGGGACATCTTTAACTAGATCAGGTTTCTCAAAGCCCCATCCAACCCAGCCTTAAATCCTGCAGTGATGGGGCAGACACAATTTCTCCAGGTAACCTGCGCCAGTGTCCCATCATCACTGAAAAAAAAAAATATTTCTAACATCCAATCTAAACTTTCCCTCTTTCAGTTTAAAACTCCCACTTCTCCTGTCACTATATAGGCTTTGGTAAAATGTCTCTGTCTTTTCTAAGATCCCCCTTTAAGTACTGAAAGGTCTCAATAAGGTCTTTCTGGAGTCTTCTTCTGGCTGAAAAACTCCAAATGATCTGGGGTCTCTCCTTGGGAACTCTATTCTGTCACAGCCTCCACAATGTTGCTGTCATTGTTCTCTTACTGGTTTGCAACACCTGCCATGGTCTTTGCTGCACCCTATCGAAATGCCAGAGGCACTGACTTCACTGCGACCTGGGGAGGGATTCCCCTCCTCTGGACTGTGTAAAAAGGGAAATAGTGATGAGGGCACTTACATCGGGAGTGATATTTCCCACACTTTGTAGGAAAGCAGCTTGTGGGGTCAAAGAGCCCTTCAAAATCATGGCAAGACATGAGGTAAAAGCGAAGTAAGACTAAAAATATTAGAAGGAGATTTTCAAAAGGATTTAACTAGTAAAATTCATCAAGATTTACCTCCAGGCTTTAACTGAGAGTTTTGCCTTTAAAAATAATATTATTCTTCCACTCAAATATTTTTGTTTCGACCATCTCTTTGCAGCCAGGAAGCAATGTTTCTTTTATGTCATACTGCATGACGGGAGCCTGGCTCATCTCTCCCCGTGGCCCATATGGTGGCACAGAGCTGCAGACAGTCTTCTCTTTAATGATCAACACGGGTGCAATTCAGGATAAGGGAAGCAGTATTATCCATGAGAGATTTCTGCCACGGTACTTTCAGAATAGAAGCTTTCTTAACCCCATTCTGGCTTAATTTCCTCTTGCAGCTTTATAGAAACCCTGCAGATCTCCCTGCATGGGGACACTGAGGAGTTAAGTCTTCCAAGGAGATCACACTGGACAGAACACTGCTCTCCCACAAGGTGAACTGTTATTGCTCCTTGGCTGCCCAAGACTACTTCACCTGACCTGGAATTCCCATGTTTCATTCTCCTCTCTCCATGGCTTTCCAATTTCTTCTCAATAACTCCCTAAAATATCCCACTTTTACTTTTGACCATCCTTAGCCAAAAGCAAACGTCCCTCCCGTGTGTCCTAGCCCTGGGTCATGTTTGCTCGTTGATCTGCCTGTGTTTTCCTGGCATAGCTCTACTTAGCAGCAGTGACACATTCCAAGGGCTTCAGACATTTTCTCAGTCTGCTGCCTTCTTGGTCCAAATTTCACACTCAGAAAGAGCAAAAGAAAAGGGCAAAGATGCCTGTGTTTTTAAACACTTGTGGTATTCTGGAGCTCCTGACCTGTTCATCCTACAACGTTCTGGAAGAGAACTGGTGCCATCTATTGGAAAGAGAAAACAAGGACAATCGTTAACTGCTTTTAGCTTTTCAGCACATGTATGCATTTTATTTTTTCCTTTCCCTTTATCATCATGGGTGTAAGGACGGAAAGAGCAGCATCGGCCAGCATGGCATCTGTTGAGTGAAATGTGCAGCTCCCTGAGTGGACTCTAGTACCTGTTGAGCTGTCAAGAAAAGAGTCTGAACAAGGATCCTATAGTACTGTCAGTGGCAGTTATTCCACAGTCATGAGTCAGTTAATCTCTTCTGAAGTGCAAGAGAATCCTGAAACGACCAGACTTGTGGTTAACATTTTGCTCTCCTTCTCAGTAAAAAAGTCTACAGCATTCTCCTGACAGGCAGAAAATTACCTCATCATCAGGGCTCCTAACACAGAGCCATGTACCCAGAGGAAATAGCAAGGAGTACTTTTCTTGGTTGCTGCTCTTGCTAGACTCAGAATAAGTATGGACATTTTTGACAGTTTTACTCCAATAGCTGAATTTAATAGAAGAAAAAAAAAAAGACTACAGATAATACTTTTGACTGGTAATGGAATGAGTTTGCTTCAAGATAGACATCAGAGCTGATGCTGAGGAACTCCAGCAACTCACCACAATCAAACTGTAACTCGGTTTGAGGATGGAATAAACTGGAAAGGAAAACCATTACATTTCAATTTCTCAACATACCAGTCAGCTCCAAATTAGATCATCTAAAAGCTGTGCTAGAAGAACTATTTTTACTCTTTGGTGTCACTGCACAGGAATGTTATATAATTGCAGTTGTAAAAGAAGTTACCCATTCGGCTGTATGTGGGAGGGAAGTGGTGCATGACATGGTATTGAAATGCACAGAATGGGCCAACAGCAATTAGTTAGACACGTTCTTTGGCACTAACTTTGCTTCTCATATCCTGCCCATAACAGGGAAGTCAGAACTAAAAACCTGAGATTGGGTCACTTTTTGCTACTATTTTATTTCTGTTGTCTCTTGGCTTCCTGGACTTGGCATTTGATGATTCTCCCTTTGAAGGCAGTAACAGTATCAATAGAAATAGGGTCAGTACTAGACTGATAATCAAAAATCCATGACGATCCCAGATTGAACACACCATCTGCTAATGTCAGATAAACGTTCAGATCATACATCTGACTTTCATGCTCTTTGTAGTTGTTTTACTGTAGATGATAATCTAAGGCTTGACACTGTTTAATGTAAATTTTGCCAGCTGGCTCTGAGCCCTCCCCAGGCCATGGTAGCATTTAATTGTTGGAAGAAATTATTTCATTATCTTACTTCTCTCTAGGTTATGGTGACATTCATCACACGGTACTGCTGACTGCAGAAGTTGGATGCACTCCATAACATCCCCTCTCCCCCACTTAGTCTGCTCAAAGCCTGTAAAGAACGTATCTTTATGGTGTTTTCAAATCACCTGTCAATTGGAAACTAAGCTTAATCAGCAAATCTGAAGTCACAGCAAACACTTCAGCATTTACATTGGCAAGAAGCCCAGGTATTAATCAAGGGTAGTAGTCCTTCCACGGACCTGGGGATATCTCTGTGGATGGAATAAAGCAAAGTCTCTTCAGGAACCTGCACTGCTCAGAGGAAGCAATCCAGACTGGGATAGTGTATACTCAGAGTGTCCTGAGAGATAAGTCAGTCTTTGGGCTACATCTGTACAGTATCTATGGGGTCCTGGCCAATATCAGGTGTTTCCAGCAGCTACCACAGCAACAGAAGCAAGCTGAGACTAGAAAGACAGGAAGAGCAGAGCCAACAAAAGAGTCAGAGTTGCACATAATATAAGACAGACAGAGAAAACTTAAATCCTATGTGTATATCTGTTGAGATATACATAGAGACATGTTATTTGTATCAAAGCTTTCTCAAGTTCAAGCCTTTGTCCCATCTTTGTTAGACTCTCAGGGTTCAGCTCCTGGACAACTACAAAAACAGTATCCATGCTTTAGCCCAGGGTGATGTGAAGATAATTCAGCACAAGCCTCCATCATTTCAGACTGAGCTAAGTTGCATTATCTCAGATTTGCTAGGGAGTGAGGACGCCCACAAGGACTGTTCCCATGGCTCAGCTGCTGCCAGGGAATTTCTTACATAACTTGACTGAACCTGAGCCCTCAGACCCAGAGCTGACTGATGGCTATTCTCACAAACAAATGGTACTGACGGGTTTGGAGAAAGCCAGACACTTTTATACCTCTTACCTCCAAATATTTACCATTTGTGCAGTGCAGCTTAGATAGATGAGATACACATAACTCATCCCAACAGCTCAGACCACTCATCAGGAGAGGTAGAACAGAAGTCTCTTCACAGAGCCAACACACCCTGCTCCTGCATGTTCCCTATGACCAGAAAAACAGACAAAACAAATCAATCATGAGAGATTGCAGTGAAAAAACACCCAAACCTGAATAAAATAAGAGAGCCCAAACAGCTGTTTTCACCATTGTAGTTCCAGAATGCTGATTTCACAACTGCAAGCAAGGACAGCTCTTGCATTTGGATCTCTTCAAAGAGCTGCAAGATACAAAGTTCTTACTGTCAGAAAAGCACATACTGAAATGCTGAAGTGTTCCCCCAGAATTTGCATATTTGCTGTCTAAATAAGATCAGCTCCCAAATATCAGTTCTGGGAACTACAACCAGATCTGGGATTACTGTGGGAACAAACAGCTATCAGAAGTGTAATAAAATAGCAAGTGCTTCTCTAACTTCCTCTGACAAGTCAAACTCAGTTGATCTGTGTTACTCTTCTGCCTTGGCTGCACATGCAGTAAGGTCCTGCAGTTTGCAGGAACTTAGAGCTCAAATAAAAAGCCATGATGAGCTGCTAGTATTGCTGTCCCACAGACTATTTTTACTGCCCCTCTAACTTCCATGGACTCCTGCCTAACATATCAGCCATGAATGCAGTGATGGGAGACAACAACAATTCAAAGACCACACTCCCCAGGCAGAGAAGATCTCAGTGTACCTATGAGAAGACAGATTCTGTTTGTAAGCAGTGCAAGCAGAAAGCACATGGATTATGGGCTCAGCATGAATAAATATGCTATCAGACCTGCTCCTTACCACACATCTGGGTCCAAACAATTGCTGGGTTTATTTCTAAGGAGATTCATAACCTTCACCCTTGGTTTGAATGCTGAAGTTCCTCAGCTGTAAAAGGGTTGCTTCCTGACAGTATTCACCATCCACTGTGCATCTCTCTTCTCTTCCTTGTGCTGGGGAGTCCCTGGCTTCAGAGCTTGAAGGGCAGCTGGGGAGACCTGTCCATAGAAAGGCATGATGTTATTAAAGAGAAGAAAATTCACAACTCCTAGTAGATATCAAAGCAGCATTTTCAAATCAGAGAAGCTTATTTTAAAGCCATGTGGTTATTTAATGAGACTGGCATTTTTCACATGGAAACCTGGCATTTTAGTTAAAATGGCATTTTTTTTCTCATTGAAAACAAAGGAACCAAAATATCATAGTTGTCCTTATTAGCTAATAATGGGGACTGTGAGGTACTTCCAGGACAGTATTCTGCTAAGGACAGTCACTGGGATGGTTCAGGATGAACTGCCCCAACCAACTGCATCCCTGGTAAAGAGGCATTTAAGGACTTCCTGGTCCAGAAGCTGCATCCAACTGTCATTTGACAGACATTAATAGGCTACATCCCCGCAGCGTGGCAAACCTTGCCGTAACTGATTTCATCCCATGGCAATAAACACTAAAATATCATTGTGCCCTGTGTGAAAAGCTCTCCCTTTAAATCACACTTGCTGCCTGGTCTGGTCTTTCAAGTCTCATGCAACAGGAAGCCTTTACTAATAACCCCTCTTGACGCTGTTCTCTGCTCCACTATATCCTTTAGTCTGCCTTTCTTAATAGAGTCAGAGAATGATTTGGGTTGGAAGGGACCTTTCAAGGTCATCTAGTCCAACCCCCCCCTGCAGGGAGCTTGGACATCTGCAACTGGATCAGGTTACTTAGAGTCCTGGCCAACCTAACCTGGAATGCTTCCAGGGATGGGGCATCGACCACCTTTCTGGGCAACCTGGGACAGGATCTCACCACACTCATTGTAAAAAAAATTCTTTCTTGTTTCCAGTCTAATTCTCCCCTTTCTTAGTTTAAAACCATCATCCCTTTTTCTGTTGCAACAGGCCCTGCTAAAAAAGCTTGTCCTCATCTTTCTTATAGGTCCCCTGTAAGTAGAGGAAGGCTGGAATAAGGTCTCCTTCTCCAGGCTGAACAACCCCAACTCTCTCAGCATGTCTTCACAGCAAAGGGGTTCCAGCCCTCTGACCATTTTTGTGCCCTCCTCTGGACCTGCTCCAACAGGCCCATTGTCCTTGTGCTGAGGACTCCAGAGCTGGACACAGCACTGCAGGGGGGGGTCTCAGGTGGGGTGTCCCCAGAGCAGAGAGGCAGGATCCCCTCCCTCCATATGCAGGGCACACTTCTTTTGATGCAGCCCAGCACCAGCTCCTTCTTTTGATGCACTGGCTTCTGGGCTGTGAGCACACGATGCCAGCTTGTCCCCACATCAGTGTGCCCAAGTCCTTCTATGCAGGGCTGCTCTGAATCCCTTTGGCCTCAGCCTGCGTTGATAGTGGGGTCTTCCCCGACCCACGTGCAGGACCTTGTTGAACCTCAGGAGATTCACATCTTCACAGAGGTTCTCCTGTGAAGGGCCACGATTCTCCCCCGTGAGGAGCAGTGCGCTCCACACGACCTTGCTTCTCCTTGAAGGATTTTGCTTCGGTTCCCGCTGGGCTCCTCGGGTGGGGGGCAACGGAGACGATGCGTGCCCGAGAGAGGGCGAGGATGAGGGCACGGGCAGCCCGGCATCCAGCGGTAGACCCGCAGCCTGCCCTGCGCCGGGCTGGCGATGGGCGGGAAGCGCGGAGCTCGGGAAGTCCCCGCGGAGGAGGAGGAGGCGGGGAAGGGCGGTCAGCTGAGCCGGGCAACCGCCGCCATGGGCGCGCCGTGAGGGGGTGTGAGCGGTGAAGACGCTCGGCGGCGGGGGCTGCCCCCGAGGCGATCCCGGCGCTGGGGGCGGAGGGGGGGACGGCGGCCGGTTTCCCTCAGCGGTGACTCGGCGGATCCGGGGTGGGTCTGCGGGGAGGGCGGGTCGCGCCGGGGAAGGGCAAGCGGGGAAACGCCGGTTTGCGGCTCCCGGAGGCCGTCCCCGCGGGCCGGGGGTGCTGGTGCTGGGGAGGCTTCGGAGGGACGGGGCGACCGTGACTGGGCAGTGGGTTGCTGGGCGTGCGGCGGAGAACGCAAAAGGGGCCCAGAAAGCGAAAATGAAAGTTAAAAATCAGCGGAAATGGAATCGCGGCGTGAAACGCAGCGTCGGGGCGCGCTGAGGCCGAGCGGGGCCGGGGGGAGGTGGCGGCGGCAGCGGTGCCCAGGCCCTGGCAGGGCCGGGCGGGTGGGTGGCCGAGCCCGCTCTCCTCGAGGGCAACGGCTGCCGAGCGCCCCAAACACGGGCAGGCTGCGCACGCCCAGGGCTGGTGAGGGAGAGAGGGGGAGAGGGGTTCGTGCTGCTTCCTTCGCAGAGGAAGGGGATCCCGAGGACGAGTTGGTCAGCCCGAGAAATCTCTCTCGAGGATCAGCTGGTTTATTAATGCAGCCCAGCGAGAGGTTATTGGGATATGGAGACTTAAGGAGACAAGTGTAGCTGGGTCGGAGGGATTGAAAGGTGCCTGTGTGTTATGACAAGACGTGCTGCTTGTCTTAATAAAGTGAAGGTATGGTTATCTTTATAATGCTAATTGGGTGAAAAATAGTTTTCTCTTTGCAAACCTTGTAGTAGACACTTCAGAGATGTCCAGCAAGTCGAAGAGCCGTCCTGCAGAAAATGGAGAGCATCCCAGGAGTAAAATGGAAAATGGAATGGACAGTATGGCTGCCCCTGCCCTTAGTACCTACACCCCAGAAGAGATGGTACAACAGATGAAAGAACTAATCACTGAGAACAATGAGTTAAAAGGTGAATGTGCGTGTGAGCTGGTCTTGAAATGCAGAAGCTCCAAGTCTCTTCTCTGGGGCTTTTTGTCCTATGAGTATGAATTCTATGCTCATCTGCCCTTGCTGGATAATATTTTATACCTGGAAAGCATTTGATGTATGAAAGACTCTGCAGGTAGCAAGTCCAATTTGATAGGTCACATCAAATTGAATCAGTAGGGAAGAGTAGGAGTTGAACAGACCAATGTATAGGTGACTGACTTGCTTAGAATTATACATTTAAGCAGTATAGCACTGTCTGTTTTGGGAGGTGAGGTGAAAAATCTCTTGCTATAATATGCTCTTTGCTTATCTACCTCTAAAGGTTTATGTGGTTTGCATTTCAGGACTGTTGGGTAGCTCCATTAAAGACAGACTAACATTTTGCCAGAGCTGCATCGGGAGGGGTGGGTGCTGCACAGTGCTCAGAACAGTTTGTGTTTAGGATGCTGCATCCTCTCAGGGAGAGAGGAGTTGGAACAGGCTGGCCTGTGCGGTGTGTATTAACAACTATGAACATTTAGATGTGGCAGCCCCTTCTCTACTCCAAAAGGAAGTGGTGCTGATGACAGGGACTGTCTGGGAGAAACCAGTCTTTCAGGTGACATAGATTTGTTTCTGGATCCCAGGAGTTAAGCAGTCAGCTGAGATATTTTGTTTGGTTGGGTATTTTTTTCTTTCAAATGAGTAGAGCAAAAAACAGGGGATCTGGGAGTTTTCTGTTTAAAGACAGGTACCTCACTGTTTATATGGAGCAAAACATGAAGTCACACATCTTGTGTGCAGTGATTTTATACCAGTGTTTAAATTCTGCCTGAATTGTTTTTGGATCTGGTTCAAGTTCTCTGCCTTGGAGTCTCATGGGTATCTGTCAGGAAAGTTGTTTCTAGAAATGCCTCTGGTATTTTGCTATAAGGTCCTATATCATATAAGATAATGTTTCAGGACCATATTTATAGCTGCTGTAACTCATACCTTGCAGAATCACTCTCGAGAGCTACATGTATTTACATAACCTGAAGGATTTGTTGGCAGTTTGTAATATGACATCAGGACATAATGGAAATTACTGGAAAATACAGTATCTAAAAGGTTTTCAAGCAGCTGGCTTTGAGTTTGTTGCATTAAAAACAAACAAACAAGTCTAAAATACTATTATTGACTCTTCCTAAAAATCTTGTAAGCATTTTACAATAGCCAGGCTGACAGTGTTCCATACTGACTGTTATGGACACATGACTTCCCAGCCAGGGGGAACTGACTTTGCTGTAAGTTTTTGGGTACATATTTTTTCAATGCTTTAAATAAAATAACCAAATGTTCAAATAGAGCATCATTGAGCTTATTTGACATTTGACTTTATAGTATCCATTTTCATGCAGTAATTTACCAGTCTAGTATGTTTTCCCTACCAAGTCTCAGTGGCTTCAGTAACTCAGTTCAGTAGTTTCATTTGAGTTGATCATGTGAATAACACATGCATCAGGGTATCACGTACTGTGGTGAACAATATTTCTTGTACTTCTCAGTTCAGGAATAAGTTGAGAAGTGAGAGAGTGTGGGCATGTGATTTCAACAGTGTCTTTAATGCTATTTATTATAGTGCTAATGGCCTATAATAAGTTTAGCTTTGGTTTGGTGCTCAGGCTACATCAGAAGGAGGGTTGAATTTCATGCCCAATTATTGCTAACCCATTTGATACTGAGGAATGCTGAGCTCAGTGTAGTGGAAATCTGCTGCTTCATTGACAGAGTATTAATGTGACTCAATGTCTTGTCTCTGGCTGCTGTTTAGAAGCCATGAAGTTGCACAACCAGGCGATGAAGGACCGATATGAGGAATTGTCCATCTGGAGAGAGAAGCAGAAAGAAGAACGAGAATTTTATGAATTAAAGTTTAAAGAGGCTAAGCAGTGCTTGCTGGCCAAGTGCATTGAAAATGAACAGCTACAGCAACAACTTCAGAGTTTAAAGGAAAGAGAAGAAGGAGCTGAAATGGTAATAAGTGGATTTACATTATTTTAACTGTAAAGTCATGTTCAGCACACTGGGAGTTTTGGAAGTTTGTTAACGCCTCTGTTTTTATCCTTGTGCTTTAACAAGAAGTCTTGGCATTATTTATTTTATCAAGTGAGGCTTCTCAGAAAGTACTAATAGAAAATCATGCCACATAACAGATAAACTACATTTCCTTTAGTATCTAATTAACAGTAATAATTCATATTCTTGACTTAAGCATGAGTAACATTTCTAGCTAACTTTTAATTCTTTTGTTTATCGTTGGGTATCTCTTGCTTTTATCTCTCCTTTGCTCTTCAGACTGTCTCTCATGATGATTAATTGCTTTTCTATTTGTGTTTCTAGGGAGAAGTTGACATGTAAGCAAAAAAAACCAAACCAAAACCAAAACTGCCCTGCCATCTATTTTTATTGTATCATTCCCCCCTCATGAAAGCTCTGGGGTCAGATTAGATCTGTGCTGTGCTTGTGCTCCAGTTGAGTCTGACTGAGCCTCCTCCCTCTCTCTTACCTTTGGCTCTGTAATAAACCATTTCTAATGTGGCAGGTGATTCAGTAGCCAGGCAACATTTTGCAGGTAGTACTAAAGACACCTATGGGCAAAGCCTGTAAAAATAAAACCTGCTTTGTGTCCCACGTGGTCATGGGAAGAGGTGGTTAATGAGAAGTTTCCTGCAGGGCCAAACTGATGCATTCTGGTGTCTGGTACCTCCAGGATCCATGACAATTCTCTGTTGCTTGACAAAAGATGAGTTTATCAGATTTTTTCTCAACAGAAACAGACTCTCCTCTCCCCACTGCCTGTTTCATGGAACTCTTAAAATTTTTTAGCATGTAAATTCAAATTGTCTAATGAGTTACAAGGGGGAAGAAAGTAATGTATAAATGGTGTGATTGTGTAAGTATTACTTACACAATCTTTACAGGCTAAAAGTTGTGTTTCAGGATTGTCAAGGAAACAAAAAATGTTGTAAATCTGGAATAGCTTTTAAGGGGAAGTAGAGGATTTACTTGGCCTCTGCCTGTTATAGAACTTCTTGTTCTTCAAATACTTGAAGAGTGTTACTGACAGAAGGATCCAACCTGCTTGAGTAATCCAACATCCAGAAAAGAAAATGGAACCTCTTTTATTTATCTATCTCATACCAAGATCTTAATAGAGCAAGCCCTGATTCTTCTGTAGTTCTTTGCAGTTTTATCAGCTAGTGGTAACTGTAATTTAAACAGCAACTTATTAATTTCTGATTATGATTTTCAGGTTGTCCTTTGGCATTTAAGCTAAAATTACTTTCTCTCTTTGATGCTTTAGTTTAACTCTCTTTTGTTTGTTTTGTTTTTGTTTGTTTCTTCTTTTATAAAGAGCATGAAAAAAATCTTTATCAGACTGATTTTAAATTAGTGTAATTTCTCTCGCCTCTGTTTCAATATTAACTGAGACAGTCTGTGGTCTATTGCTACTGTTAAGTGACATCTCCATTTCACTCAGAGTAAATCACAGATGTATTGTGTTGCCTCCTCTAGTGATAAACCAGCATTTGTATGAGGGTTTCTCTCAGAACAGTACCCATGTTAGCACAGGTTGCTCTCTCTTCAGTGGAGCTGTCTCTAATTACATCCTCTTACAGCTTATCATGTACAGAATCAGAGACAGCAGCGAGTCAGGGAGAGTGGTACTGCAGGATGAGAGACACTGTCAGCTTAGCAAGAGTTTGGGTATTTGGTGTGAATGATAGATTAGAATGTGAGTCAGACTGAGAATTGTCCAGAATTTACTCTGATGGTGTGTGGTGTAATAAAGGCATTGCCAGGAGGTAGAAAGCTGGAATTACAATATGGGGAAGAAACAAACTCAAAGGGGAAGGTTTCATAATGGGGAAAGACATTTTTAAAGGGAAGAAACAAAATGAGACTTCCTAGTTGAAGTTTAAGAGAGGGTTTTGAGGATCCCAGGGAAAGGGAAGATGCAGGAGGTGAAGGAGACAGTTGTGACTGGAAGGAGAGATTAGGTTTGGGGAGAATCTGAGGGACAGAGGCTTTGTGGAAGGGAATGGGTATAGGACTTTGTGTGAAGGTCAGGGATACAGGGAGAGATTTATACATGGAAGTGGGGTACAGAGAAGCTGTATGGTGGGGGAAAAATGGAAGTGGTGTGTGTAGAAAAGCTCTCTGCCTAGTGGTCTTTTCTTCCTGAAATCTAAGGTAGATTTGGGAAAAGAGAAATAAGGATATGAGTAAAAAATACAAGAATTTCAGACACAAATTCTCTGCTCCTTGGCTGGTGTTTCCTTCTGCTGGCTAATGCAGGGTTTGTTTACCCAGGAGGGCTGTGTGGCTCCGGAGAAGGAAGCCAGGCAGCTGAAGTCCCAGGTGCAGCGGCTCCAGGCTGAGAAGGCAGATCTCTTAGCCATCATTTCAGAGCTGCAGGTCAAGCTGAACATCTCCTCAGTAGAGGATTCCTTTGTGGAGATTGGGATGAACGTAAGTGAGGGGAATAAAAAGAACACAGTGGCTTCAGCCAGAAACTTTGGTTCCAGCTGGGTCCTACTGTTCTTTTGCAAACTGAAGTTTCTTTCTTCTTGTACCAAGCTGAACAATGAAGAAGGCAAATCTGAGTGCAATTATGGTGTCAGTGATTACATGATGACATTTTACAGTGAGGTAGTAGAAAGAGTGAATCTATCTCATGTCAATGAAAAGTCTTTATGCCTCTTTTGAGAGGGAACAACAGCAGCAGCAGTAACACAAGACACAGACACGGTGGATTTGGGAGAAGAGTTGCATGGTGTCTTAGATTACCTGACATGGAGCACTTCTAGGTTACAAAATGTAAAGGACCTAGATTTTATTTCTATCCTTCCACTTTCATTCTCAAAAGTAAATTTATTTCATAGGTAGCCTCCATCACACTAAAAATATGCTCTGGAAAAGATAACATGGTCTATCAGGTGATTTTGGACCACTTCAGAATGTTAAGAGTCTTATCTTAATTGGCATTCCTGGGAACATGGGTACTATGTTTTATTAAGGGCAACACCTATGCAGAGGAGGGCATTTTCTTTTAGGAATGGGGCTCACTGTCTACTGACAGATACATAGAGATGCAGGCAGTCAAAACTGAGTGCAAATATGTAGAGATAAAGTAAGCAAAACTAAGTGCAAAGCTGTATAATGTTCCCTAGGGGCACAAAAATCTACATGTTCTGCTGTTCTTGTATATGAAAAATCTTCACAGGCAAAAGGTGAAAATGTGAGTCTCTGCTATTCCCATAACAGCACATCCCTCCCTGGAAAGCAGAAGTGCAACAAGAAGTAAAGAAATTTTAATTCAGATTTCTTTGGAGTTGTTAAGAAAAATTTCAGTCTTCAGAAAACTTACAAAGATTCTCCTCTGGGCTATGAAGATCAAGGAGTGAGTTTTGTAGTGGGAAAGAAGAATGATTCTTTTGGGAAGCAGGACAGTGATTTTTAGGATTCTATTTAAAGTCAAGTGCAGTGATGCTGCTGTTGCTGTGTGGTGCCCAGTACAGGACAGAGTGGCTATGGAAGTTGCTGATGAAAGGAGAAGGCCAAATCTTATTGTTGTTCCTCCCTTCTGATCAGTCTGGAAGAGACACAGGGAAAGGCATGTGAAGTATTTAAGACTTTCCAAACATCAAACTGATCTGTAGGAATTTTGTGTTTGATTTTTATTGCTATGATAGTAGTTTTCCCTGTTTTTCTTCCTTAAGTAAATAACACTGTGTCTTGCTTAGTCCAAATACCAGGCTAATCATTTCTTTTTTCTTTCTTTCCTAGGAAGGAGAAATAATTAGAACTGCAAAGGAACATGGAGAGAACAGTGGTGGAATGACAAATAACATTGCTGTCTATATGTACGTAGGTTCTCGTGTGATGTGCATGATCCAGACTTATGCCATACTATGAGGGAACTCTTTTCTATGAGGAATGAACTAGAAAATCCTGTTTTTCTGTGGCCTTCCACAGAAGCTACTACTCCATTGTAGTAGCTCTACCTTCCTACCACATTGGAAACACCCTGTCTGTCATTTTCCCTTCCAGTTTTCACTAGCTAACAAGGGAGGGCATATTCTGGCCAGTTGCCCAGGCTGCCTTGCCAGCTTTTCAGGTGTTTAAGGGAGGCAAAACAAACTAGAGCATCACTCTTCTACCCCAATTATAATGATGTTGGTAAGATCCTTGTAGTCTTTCAGGTGAAAACCTGTCTGTTGAGTTTGTGTGTGGTTGGTATAAAGTGTATCATGGTGGGGCAGACAGTGCAGTAACACAGTCATTACTGTTCAGGTGACTAGACTTAAGGTCCCAGCATTCTCTTTAGGTTACTTCTCAAAATTTGATATTTACATCAGCTCTAGGGCACAAGGGACTTTCTTGCCCCTAGCTGAACCTTTACTCCTCATGGACATAGACAGCTGATACTATTAAGCTTTCCATTTTGGATACTGCCCAATTTAGCAGCTAGATGATTGTGGCTGAACTCTCTTATTTACTTTGGGACCTTTGGAAGGGAAGGATATAGCAAATGCCACAGGCATAGCAGGCCAGAAAGCTGTGCTCTGTGCCCAAGTTGTCAGTCCCCACGTCACTGCAAGTGAGCACAGCATATTAATATCATGACATAGTAAACTTGTCCCTCAGCATGCAGATAAGAAGTTGAAGTGGAGAAAAAAAAGGTTATAAACAAAACTGAGCAAGGTGCTGACCACAGACCAGGCTGCAAGTAGTAAGCTTTTCGTTAGTGTTGGCTCATGAGAACACTGATTACAAGATAGTCTGTATTACAACATTCTCTGTGGGACTTGCTTACCTTTTGATGAGTAGCTAGGCCATAGCTACAAGAACAGAGGGTAGATGTACCTCTTAAAATATTTCCTGTGTCACCACGTGCTTTTGTCCAGCACTGAAACTTTAGACTAGTGCTGTTAACAGGTTCAGAGAAACATGATCCACTCAGGACGGGTTTATATCTGTAAGAGTAGAACAGTGCACTAAGAATGCACTGCTAAAAGGTATTTACTCAGTATATCCTGGCTGAACACTCTATTTGGGGTATTGAATTTTGCTCACCAAAGATTTCTAGCTCTGATGAGCACTTAGAGGACTGTGCTTTACTTTGTGTTCTGAAAAGGAAAGTTTTAAACACAGGCTGTTCTACAGCACT
>VYZU01029873.1:0-13674 GCA_013401355.1 Ceyx cyanopectus | reverse complement strand
GACAGTGCAGTAACACAGTCATTACTGTTCAGGTGACTAGACTTAAGGTCCCAGCATTCTCTTTAGGTTACTTCTCAAAATTTGATATTTACATCAGCTCTAGGGCACAAGGGACTTTCTTGCCCCTAGCTGAACCTTTACTCCTCATGGACATAGACAGCTGATACTATTAAGCTTTCCATTTTGGATACTGCCCAATTTAGCAGCTAGATGATTGTGGCTGAACTCTCTTATTTACTTTGGGACCTTTGGAAGGGAAGGATATAGCAAATGCCACAGGCATAGCAGGCCAGAAAGCTGTGCTCTGTGCCCAAGTTGTCAGTCCCCACGTCACTGCAAGTGAGCACAGCATATTAATATCATGACATAGTAAACTTGTCCCTCAGCATGCAGATAAGAAGTTGAAGTGGAGAAAAAAAAGGTTATAAACAAAACTGAGCAAGGTGCTGACCACAGACCAGGCTGCAAGTAGTAAGCTTTTCGTTAGTGTTGGCTCATGAGAACACTGATTACAAGATAGTCTGTATTACAACATTCTCTGTGGGACTTGCTTACCTTTTGATGAGTAGCTAGGCCATAGCTACAAGAACAGAGGGTAGATGTACCTCTTAAAATATTTCCTGTGTCACCACGTGCTTTTGTCCAGCACTGAAACTTTAGACTAGTGCTGTTAACAGGTTCAGAGAAACATGATCCACTCAGGACGGGTTTATATCTGTAAGAGTAGAACAGTGCACTAAGAATGCACTGCTAAAAGGTATTTACTCAGTATATCCTGGCTGAACACTCTATTTGGGGTATTGAATTTTGCTCACCAAAGATTTCTAGCTCTGATGAGCACTTAGAGGACTGTGCTTTACTTTGTGTTCTGAAAAGGAAAGTTTTAAACACAGGCTGTTCTACAGCTGAGCTTCTGCAATATACATTGTCTTAAACCTGCCTGTCTTGCCATATAGCTGGGGGATTTTGACTGTCTAGATGGACATAAAAATGGAGAGGATGGAATTTTATTTTTAACAGTATTTTATGTCTAGATGGACATAAAAATGGAGAGGATGGAATTTTATTTGTAACAGTATTTTATCATCAGGAAATTAACTTACCTTATTTTTCAGGCAGTTCTGTATTTGTTTTGGTTCACTTTACAGCAGCACAATGGGATTTTAAAAAGAGCTGCAGAATATGAGGGAGATGAAACATGCAAAATTTTTTTTCCTGAAAAGAAAGCAATTTCTGATGAGTGTTTTTAGTGGAACATGCCTCCTTTTCCTGGAAAGGAATGAGACAGTGATAAGAGATGTTGCATGTTTCATTGGGAAAAAATGTTATTTTGGGAACAGATAGCAGCACTTTGCAGAAGGGGCTGCAAAGTAGGTCAGGAGAAATGCACTGCATTTTGTATTGTCTTGACTGCTTTTGTTTTCCTTAAGTACTAAATTCTTCCCCCCAGCTTGAAGGGGGCTGTCTGAGCACTGGGCAAAGCAAAGACTGCATTTGTGCATTGCACTGGGACTGGTGACTTGTGGGGCAGGTCTTGGTTCTCAAGAATGAGCCCTTTGCTCAGAACATTGGTTTTCAGGACTGTGTGAAGTAGTGGTCTCAGACTGGTTCCCAGAATGAGGGAATAAGGGAGTACTCTAATGAAATCATAGCTGCTGTTAATTACATCTGGTTTGGTTTGAAGCAGAAACAAACCTGCAGATGAATTGAAGAATTTGGAGTCTGAGGAGCTAACTGTGAGACAGCTGCTCTGCTGCCTTAGGAATGAAACTCAGAAGAGAGAAAAGCTTGAGAAGGAGCTGCAGGATCACAAAGAGAGGTATGAAGCAGGAGCATTGTAACACTTGGAGCTGTTCTCTTTCAGGGCTCCTGTAGTTACCAAGTCTGTGACTAATCAGAAATAAGCTGAGATGACCAGCATGACCTGGATGAAGAATTTCCCAAGCACTCAGCAGCAATAACTTACTTTTGTGGTAGTCCTCAAAGGGATAAACAACAGATTCTCTTCTGTGGGCAGAAGAATTCCCATGTTATATTACTATTTCCTATAGCAAATGACCCATTTCCTCTTGGGTTCAAACTTACCCCAGGTTATGTCAGAACTTTGTGATGACTACTTGAGGATGTTCTCTCCACTCACTCCTCCNATTGAATTTTGCTCACCAAAGATTTCTAGCTCTGATGAGCACTTAGAGGACTGTGCTTTACTTTGTGTTCTGAAAAGGAAAGTTTTAAACACAGGCTGTTCTACAGCTGAGCTTCTGCAATATACATTGTCTTAAACCTGCCTGTCTTGCCATATAGCTGGGGGATTTTGACTGTCTAGATGGACATAAAAATGGAGAGGATGGAATTTTATTTTTAACAGTATTTTATGTCTAGATGGACATAAAAATGGAGAGGATGGAATTTTATTTGTAACAGTATTTTATCATCAGGAAATTAACTTACCTTATTTTTCAGGCAGTTCTGTATTTGTTTTGGTTCACTTTACAGCAGCACAATGGGATTTTAAAAAGAGCTGCAGAATATGAGGGAGATGAAACATGCAAAATTTTTTTTCCTGAAAAGAAAGCAATTTCTGATGAGTGTTTTTAGTGGAACATGCCTCCTTTTCCTGGAAAGGAATGAGACAGTGATAAGAGATGTTGCATGTTTCATTGGGAAAAAATGTTATTTTGGGAACAGATAGCAGCACTTTGCAGAAGGGGCTGCAAAGTAGGTCAGGAGAAATGCACTGCATTTTGTATTGTCTTGACTGCTTTTGTTTTCCTTAAGTACTAAATTCTTCCCCCCAGCTTGAAGGGGGCTGTCTGAGCACTGGGCAAAGCAAAGACTGCATTTGTGCATTGCACTGGGACTGGTGACTTGTGGGGCAGGTCTTGGTTCTCAAGAATGAGCCCTTTGCTCAGAACATTGGTTTTCAGGACTGTGTGAAGTAGTGGTCTCAGACTGGTTCCCAGAATGAGGGAATAAGGGAGTACTCTAATGAAATCATAGCTGCTGTTAATTACATCTGGTTTGGTTTGAAGCAGAAACAAACCTGCAGATGAATTGAAGAATTTGGAGTCTGAGGAGCTAACTGTGAGACAGCTGCTCTGCTGCCTTAGGAATGAAACTCAGAAGAGAGAAAAGCTTGAGAAGGAGCTGCAGGATCACAAAGAGAGGTATGAAGCAGGAGCATTGTAACACTTGGAGCTGTTCTCTTTCAGGGCTCCTGTAGTTACCAAGTCTGTGACTAATCAGAAATAAGCTGAGATGACCAGCATGACCTGGATGAAGAATTTCCCAAGCACTCAGCAGCAATAACTTACTTTTGTGGTAGTCCTCAAAGGGATAAACAACAGATTCTCTTCTGTGGGCAGAAGAATTCCCATGTTATATTACTATTTCCTATAGCAAATGACCCATTTCCTCTTGGGTTCAAACTTACCCCAGGTTATGTCAGAACTTTGTGATGACTACTTGAGGATGTTCTCTCCACTCACTCCTCCATAGTTACTTGGTCTTGTATGAATCATCTGTGTGTGGGGCCATGAGCAAAACACTATGTATAAAACAGGGACTAGAGTCCTCCTCGTGATACTGGCAGGCTGCTTTTAGCAGTGCAGGAACTTGGAAAAGCTCCTTAGAAATGTCTAAAATAAGTTTAATTCCAAACTTGGCTAAGAGATACTTTTTCCAGTGAGGCCTACCTGAGGGTCCATCCAGCTCAGTTGGTATGTGGCACGACTGTTCAGGTGTGGAAAATTGCCTAAGCAGTAGCTGCTCCAAATCCTCACTTGGCAGAGGCAGAGTGAGACTTCTGGACATTGTCTGCTCGGTCTTCCTAGAAGAGGTAATGAGCCATGGACAAAGGGTTGTTAGAAATCTCAGCCTCTGAAAACATCAAAGGAAAATAGAGGCAATATTAATTACTGGATTCAGTGAAGAAGCCAACCCATTCCCAAAGGGTTATTAGCAGTTTGGGACTGTACCAAAGATTGATCCGCATGGACTGAATGTCACTGTCTTGCACCACAGCTGAGACCTACACCTCTGTCTTCATTAAATACACAGGCTGGGTGTCCTTGTTCCTCAGGAACCCCCCTGACTGTGCAGCCTTCCCTGTGTGTCTGTGCTTTTAATTCTGCCTCTCCTTTGTAGCTGGGATGTTAGAATGAGAGTGCATAACTTGCATGAAATCCTTGAACAGTGACAATGGCACTTCAAGGACAGGCCAAATCCATCATTATTGGCTCCTGTTTTCCAGACTGTCAAAGCTGGAGAAGGAAACCAGCAGCTGCCTGGAGAGTGGGACACAGACTGAACGGGAAGAAGAGGAGAGTTCAGAGGCTGTAAGTTCCTGTCCTCCTGAGCTCAGATTTAACAACATACAGCTTATGCCATACAGCTTGTGAACAACAACCTCAGGGCCTAGATTTCCTCCTGCACTCAGAGAGCAAGGGGCATTTGTCCTGCACACGACATGGAAGTGAATTTGAAACTCTCCAATCCATATCTTAGAGATGGTTCCAAATTACATCATCCCCCAAAAGGGGTGAGTTTGTGGCCAAGAATTAGGGATGCATGGCATATCTGCAGGTATATCTCACTGCCCTGGCCATGCCCACTGAGCAGAGAGAGGTGGAGTCAGCAGATGGACTGGAGACTTTGCATGTGTTTGATAAGATGTTATCCATCAAAATTATGGTACTAGGGACAATTAAACTGACACTAACATGATGAGATTCAGATATTTCTTCAGAAAAGCTCCAGGATGTACCTCCAGAGACTACAAAGCAGCAGGAGTCAAAGGTTGCACATCTCCCAGAGTGTGGGGATGTAGTTTAAGAACTGAGTTGTCCTTGAGTTGGAAGAGAACCTGGCTGCTGTTTCTTTCCTTTTGTTTGTTTGGGGTTTTTTTTGCCTGTCTTCAGGATACTTCAGCTATCTTCCTGTGGTGTGAAGGCCAAATGAGACAGAAATGTAATGGTGCACACTGACTGACATGCCTACTGGCATGGTACTGTCTTCTCTAGAGAAGGAATCACAAATCTTGTTTAGATCTCTTACCTTGAAATTTGCTACCTTGAATTGTCCATATTTTTTTTTTTTTCTCAAAAGGTTGGCAGTGAAGTAGAAGCCCTGAATTTGCAAGTTTGTACTCTGTTTAAAGAGCTTCAGGAAGTGCATGAGAAGTTAAAAGAAGCAAAACTGATTCAGAAGAAGCTTCAAGAAAGGTAAGGTTCAGAAGAACCAAAGTTCTGCTGTGACACCCAATATATATTTGTGTAACAACTCACACCTTGGGAAACTCACCAGCTCTACAAATACCAACTTAAATATCTATTTCATAGAAATGCCATAAAAGATTGCTCCTTCTTTCTAAGTGGAGATGAAAGTACAGAAATCCAGTAATTGTCAGAAAACCTGAACTGCCAACCTAGTTCTACAAATAGAATCCCAGTGCCTTGAATTTTAAGACTTGTGTTTTAACTCTTCCTGATGTAACAGCAAATCTTTCTTGCTTTGTGCCCCACATAATCAATCCCTGATCTAAGGGNCTATTTCCTATAGCAAATGACCCATTTCCTCTTGGGTTCAAACTTACCCCAGGTTATGTCAGAACTTTGTGATGACTACTTGAGGATGTTCTCTCCACTCACTCCTCCATAGTTACTTGGTCTTGTATGAATCATCTGTGTGTGGGGCCATGAGCAAAACACTATGTATAAAACAGGGACTAGAGTCCTCCTCGTGATACTGGCAGGCTGCTTTTAGCAGTGCAGGAACTTGGAAAAGCTCCTTAGAAATGTCTAAAATAAGTTTAATTCCAAACTTGGCTAAGAGATACTTTTTCCAGTGAGGCCTACCTGAGGGTCCATCCAGCTCAGTTGGTATGTGGCACGACTGTTCAGGTGTGGAAAATTGCCTAAGCAGTAGCTGCTCCAAATCCTCACTTGGCAGAGGCAGAGTGAGACTTCTGGACATTGTCTGCTCGGTCTTCCTAGAAGAGGTAATGAGCCATGGACAAAGGGTTGTTAGAAATCTCAGCCTCTGAAAACATCAAAGGAAAATAGAGGCAATATTAATTACTGGATTCAGTGAAGAAGCCAACCCATTCCCAAAGGGTTATTAGCAGTTTGGGACTGTACCAAAGATTGATCCGCATGGACTGAATGTCACTGTCTTGCACCACAGCTGAGACCTACACCTCTGTCTTCATTAAATACACAGGCTGGGTGTCCTTGTTCCTCAGGAACCCCCCTGACTGTGCAGCCTTCCCTGTGTGTCTGTGCTTTTAATTCTGCCTCTCCTTTGTAGCTGGGATGTTAGAATGAGAGTGCATAACTTGCATGAAATCCTTGAACAGTGACAATGGCACTTCAAGGACAGGCCAAATCCATCATTATTGGCTCCTGTTTTCCAGACTGTCAAAGCTGGAGAAGGAAACCAGCAGCTGCCTGGAGAGTGGGACACAGACTGAACGGGAAGAAGAGGAGAGTTCAGAGGCTGTAAGTTCCTGTCCTCCTGAGCTCAGATTTAACAACATACAGCTTATGCCATACAGCTTGTGAACAACAACCTCAGGGCCTAGATTTCCTCCTGCACTCAGAGAGCAAGGGGCATTTGTCCTGCACACGACATGGAAGTGAATTTGAAACTCTCCAATCCATATCTTAGAGATGGTTCCAAATTACATCATCCCCCAAAAGGGGTGAGTTTGTGGCCAAGAATTAGGGATGCATGGCATATCTGCAGGTATATCTCACTGCCCTGGCCATGCCCACTGAGCAGAGAGAGGTGGAGTCAGCAGATGGACTGGAGACTTTGCATGTGTTTGATAAGATGTTATCCATCAAAATTATGGTACTAGGGACAATTAAACTGACACTAACATGATGAGATTCAGATATTTCTTCAGAAAAGCTCCAGGATGTACCTCCAGAGACTACAAAGCAGCAGGAGTCAAAGGTTGCACATCTCCCAGAGTGTGGGGATGTAGTTTAAGAACTGAGTTGTCCTTGAGTTGGAAGAGAACCTGGCTGCTGTTTCTTTCCTTTTGTTTGTTTGGGGTTTTTTTTGCCTGTCTTCAGGATACTTCAGCTATCTTCCTGTGGTGTGAAGGCCAAATGAGACAGAAATGTAATGGTGCACACTGACTGACATGCCTACTGGCATGGTACTGTCTTCTCTAGAGAAGGAATCACAAATCTTGTTTAGATCTCTTACCTTGAAATTTGCTACCTTGANTCACCAGCTCTACAAATACCAACTTAAATATCTATTTCATAGAAATGCCATAAAAGATTGCTCCTTCTTTCTAAGTGGAGATGAAAGTACAGAAATCCAGTAATTGTCAGAAAACCTGAACTGCCAACCTAGTTCTACAAATAGAATCCCAGTGCCTTGAATTTTAAGACTTGTGTTTTAACTCTTCCTGATGTAACAGCAAATCTTTCTTGCTTTGTGCCCCACATAATCAATCCCTGATCTAAGGGAGGAAGCTAAGGGACCTGGTCATGACCCTTTTCATATGAACTGTGCTTCTGAAGACCAATTGTATAGGTTATAAAAAGTGGTTACAAGACCCTCACTTTAGTTGCTTGGTTCTCTGAGAAATTCCAGTTCTTTGAGATACACAAAGTAAGAAAATGTTGGTTTTAGTAGCTTAATTTTCTGATGGTTGTTTATATACTGGTTTTTCTTTCCTTGATCTTCATTAGAATAAGCCTTTAAAGTGAACCACACAAAAGATTATTTTTGTAATGTGCCAAATCAACCAGGAAAGGGTGAACAGGAGAGATCAACCTTTTCTCCTTGTTCTGTCAGATGCCAAGTACTGGAAAGAAGAAGCTCAGCTGCTGCATCAGAATTGGAGGAGAAACAGCAGCTAGTATACACTGTCAAGAAGCTGGAACTTCAGGTGGAGAGCATGCAGGCAGAGGTGAAGCTGGAACAAGCCAAGACACATGAAGAAAAGTGAGTATGACTTGGGTTTATATTCCATGGAGGTAGTGTCAGTGAGGAAGGGAAGCCCACAGGAACCTGACCAAAGGGGAATTGAATCTGAAATACTAGGTTTGTGTTGTGCACCCTTAGAAACCATGTTATGTTTCTAGAGTCTTAACTAGAAACCTGCATTCACCTCAGTGTCTATGACATTTTGAATCTGGGCCAAATTAGGCCCAAAATGTATTCTTTCATCTACTGAACCCCTCACTTAGGGAAAGTTGAGCTGTAAGCTCTGACTTGTATCTTCCTTTTGTCATAAAGTCAAAGGTGGAATAGGGCCAGATATAGGAGAGAAGCAGAAAAGTGACAACTGTCCCACTGACCAGCTCGTAAATGGGTCTGCATCTTTCACATGCAGTCCATGTATGGAGCATGAAAATGTCAGTCCAAGCTGTAGAGAGAGGCTGAACTTCCTGAAGGACCCGTCCTCATCTGCTGGAGAAGCTGCTTGTTAGCTTTGGAGACTCTGTCTGGTTCTTCTCCTGATTCATTCTCCTTCACTTAAAGTCTCTGAGTCAGGAGTTGGATGTCTTCCTAGAAAAAGTGTTCCATTTTACAAAGGATTTGTGAATTTGATAGAAAAATATTGGGTGATGGATTCTTCAATATGAAATGCAGATGATCAGTAAGGACATTTGTTTGGATTCAGTCCATGGCCAGAGTAGCATACAATTGATTGGAAGAGAGATGCTGAGACATGGAGCATGATTTTTTCTTAGTAGAAATGCAGATTCATTTGCAAAGAGCTGATGGTGGCTTTTTTTTTTTTTTTTTTAATTCTAACAGATTATTTAGATTTCAAAGAATTTGTGTTTCAAACTTTAACATCTTTTCTTGTCATAAACAGAGTAAGATACAATACCTTGCAGGATGCATATAGCAAAATCCTTCCTGAACTCACTGAGGCAATGAGAAGAATCGATGAAATGAAACTCAAAGAGGTAAATTCATGCTCCATGAAGTGCCAGATTCTTCTAGAAAACAAGCCCTGTGAGGAGCAACTGAGGGAACTGGGGTTTGCTTAGCCTGGAGAAAAGGAGGCTCAGGGGAAACCTTCTCACTCTCTACAACTACCTGGAAGGAGGTTTATGATCTTGAAGGTCTCTTCAAACCAAAACAATTCTATGAGCCTATATAATATTGCAAAGTGAGAGAACATCCTTAGCAGTGTCCATCAGGGAGCTTTCTTTTAACTTAATATGATGTCGTTTGAAAGCTCAAAACTGATCTTTAAAATAAAATAGCCATCACCACTGTTGTCTTAGTTCAGGTTGCTTTGATAACCAAATTGGAATGGTTTCCAAGGGCAGGAGGAGTAAGAAGCAAACTTTCACTTCAAGCAGGGTCATATTCAGCTCATAATCACAGTTCTTCCTTGCAGCTGGACAGGGTGGATAAAGCTGTGGTGGACCAACTGAGTGCAAAGGTGGAGTTGGCAGAACAAGCCCTTGCTGCAAAGCAGCTCCAGATAGATGAAATGAAGCAGCTCATTGCTAAGCAAGAGGAGGACCTTGAAACCATGGCTGTGCTCCGTGCTCAGGTAACACCTCTTCTTCAGAAATTGGCTAGTTCCCCCATTCAGAAACCAGAAGGAGGTATTTAGTGGCTCACTCTGGACTACTGGATAAGTTTCCTCAACTCCAAAGCATCGTTCCCTTCCCCAGCCTGCCCTGCAGATTCCTGGAGAGCCTTCAGCACCATGAGTACGGTTCTGTAGGAGGAACTGTGTATGCTGGAGTCTGGCACAACAAAGGGAATTTGGGAATAGATGTGTTTGTGTATTGAAAACCACTGCCTTATGAACCACTGCATGTGCTTTAGAGATAATTTTACTCAGTGAGTGTAAACAGTGACTAAAAAGGGTCTGTTTCACATTTAAGGCTCAGAACTGGCCTCTTGGCCAGGTTCCACTGTCTGTGACAGACTTGTCTTTGTCACTGGTCAGGTCACCTCCTCCCTGCTGGCCTGTGCCTCATTTCTGCCTCTGTATGGCAGAGGGCAATAGCAGTGTCCCAGATAAGACTCTTGAAGTATCTTAATCCAGAAGCTACTGAGTCTTCTTCACCTTGTAAGTGAAGATGCAGGCTATGATGGA
Organism: Ceyx cyanopectus; assembly: GCA_013401355.1. Classification (NCBI taxonomy): domain Eukaryota; kingdom Metazoa; phylum Chordata; class Aves; order Coraciiformes; family Alcedinidae; genus Ceyx; species Ceyx cyanopectus. The sequence goes on along the minus strand of VYZU01029873.1, from coordinate 3,581 downwards.
GATCTGCTGTTTTGGCACACAATACATGACAATGGTTCACTCCACATTCTCAGCGTGATTTCATTTCTCTGATCAGATGGAGGTTTATTGTTCTGATTTCCATGCTGAGAGGGCAGCAAGAGAGAAGATCCACGAGGAGAAGGAGCAGTTGGCTGCCCAGCTGGCATACCTGTTAAAAGAGCAGCAAAACCTTGAAGAGCTTGGCCGGTGAGAACAGACTTTGGTTGAGCTGTCTTTGCACTGTCTTGTTACTCTGTGTGATGATGTTGATCAAGATTGTCTTGGTATCTCAGTAGAAAGATAAACAATTTTGCAGACTTTTATTTCTTGGTTAATTTAAATTTTAAAAGAGGAAAAAAATTAATTGGCTGACATCTCATTTTAATTTTGTGATAGAATATCTGTAAGGTGTTTTAGTTCTGACTTGGGTGCCTAAGCAAGTTTTCCCTTTGGATGATTCATACTTGGTAAATTCTTTATGCTGATTCATGTGAGTTTCTTTGGGTTCTGGCCTCAGTTTTAGTGGTTATTCTGCAGCTAAGCTTCCTGCAAGTGTGCCAGGGATATCTCCTGCTTCTCCAGGTGGCAGTGCTAAGTGAGTACCTGTAGTTTCAAGTACTGTGGTACCCTGCAATTGTACTATTTTAGCACTCTTAGCTGTAAAAGGAAAAAAGTAACCACTGTGTATCCTCCACTCACACTGTGGAAGCCGTGGGTATGAAGAGTGCCCAGAATCTGAAGAATCAAGTTACATTTCACATTAATTGTACCTGAACCCTTCTCTGGTATAACCTGCTTTTCTGCTTTGATAAAATTTGCAGTTTGTCCTGAATAGCTGACAGTCATAGGAGTTTTCCAGAGGAGCATGACCCGGATCCCTAGGTGTGTAGCTGCCCAAGTCCTGCTGGTGTCAATTGTATGACCCTGATTTCAGCAGGACCTTGGCACAACCCAACACAGCAGCAGCGTTCCTAGGAACTGCTTCTGAGCAGCAGTTGTGAACTAGATACATGACCAGTTGACATCATTTACTTGCAAATCCTTTGATTTATTTTGAATCCTCTTACCTTTTCTGGAGTCAAAAGGAAGGTACCTTTTTCAGAGTCTTTTTTTTTTTTTTTTTCCAAAGACCTTGATTGATTTATTCTCCACAGAAACTGTTTGACAGAGATGCAGAATCGCCACGGAGCCAGGGCACCAGAACGGGAACATTTACCTCGCCTTGTCCAGAGAGGTACCAGCCACAGTTTTTCCAGCTCACAGGGCCAGGCCCTGCTGTGTTCAGTTTAAAACAGCTTTGCTTGGCTGCCAGCTGCTCCCCATCTCCCCTGGGGCTGTCCTGGCAACGGGGAGTTTCTCTGGCTGTTAGGAGCCTCTGTCAACCACTCCACAAAACAAGTGGAAAAATCAAGTAATAGTCCAGTGACAGGACTAGGGTTAATAGTTTTAAACTGGAAAACAAGGTGTTCAACCATAACATGAGGAAATACTTCTTACCTGCGAGGGTAACAGAGCAGTGGAACAGCTGCCCAGAGAGATGGGGGAATCTCCATCCCTGGAGACTTTCAAAATCCACCTGGACTTGTTCCTGTGTGATCCTGCTCTGGCAGGGGGTTTGGACCAGGTGATCTTTAGAGGTCCTTTGTGTGATTCTGTGTGTAACCATCTCTTTTCTCTGCTTGCAGGAACGGGCAGCCAAGACTGGCCAGAGCAGCGGAACATCTCGATATATTCGTGTCCCAAGTGTGAAGAAATTCTGCCTGATCTGGACACACTGCAGATTCACGTGATGGACTGCATTAACTGAGTGGTGCCCTCCAGTTCTACATCTGCTGGAATTTCACCTGCCAAACACTTTTTTTTTTTTTTTTTCCTTCTTGCTCAAATAAAGCTCAACTCTACATCCCATGAAGGAGGTTTTCAGGGCTTTTCTCGTTAATTCAATGGGAAAAGGGTAAAAGTCCTACCCTGCCCTGTACTCATTAATCTTGTTTTAATCTGCTTTAGGAAAAGAATTTTTTATAGGTTAATGACCTGGCTGCATTAAAGAATTCCCCATGTGTCTGCTGCTATGAAGTCTTTCAGGAAGATTCCCCTGATGTTCTCTTCTCAGGGCTAGCCCACAGGATGAGGCTGGATCACTGAAGTCAGAAAGGAGATGAGATATACACTGATCAATTTAAAGTACTGTGAGCCTGTAAATACTTCCATCTCTCTTATAATATATACCAAGAAATAATACATTAAAAAGGCTGGTTGAGAAGCTTTCAGCAAAGTGGAGTAGTGCTGTATTCATCGAGCCTCTGAAATGAACCCTGCTCTTCCTCCAGATGGCAGGTTTATTGCTGCCCTTGTGACCATACTAATCTGATGTTAAATTTTTGATGGCTTATGTAACTTCTTGCTTTAGCCAGATGTGGGTATGGTTTAAAACAGATCATTTAGGTCTGATACACGTAGCCCCTGGTGTACCCAAGTCACTTGGTTTTATAGAACTGTTCATTTTTTAGGTGTTGTCTTGATTCTTCTTTGTTTTAATAAATTAATCTGAACCTGTACAGTATTGTGCTAGAAAGTGCTGAGATGGATGTAACCTAATTTAAAAAAGAGGAATATAATGGATTTGCACATCTCAAAATAAATCTCTTGCAAGTGTAAAATTATCTATGCCTGTGAATACTACAGAGGATGAAACAGGATTGCAAATCCCTGTGGCTGAAAAGCTCGTGTAGAAGGAACTGCAGTCTATTAGTTCTGCTCTTGCCCTCCCTCGTGGTTTTATCTCAACAACAACAAAAAATAATCCAAGTTCTTCACTTGCCATTGTATAAAGGAGGAAAATACACAAATCTTAACAAACATACACACCAGCATGAATGGGAGGAAACAACTTGAGCAAATTGCTGGGACCTGTGCAAATTTCACATCTTGCAAAGAGCCAACATTGGCACTGTTGGAAACTGTCAAGGAAGGGAATCAAGAGATACATGAAAACCTTCAGCCCAAAAGGTGTCTCTTTAAGGCATCATCTTTCTGCTGAAGAAAAGGAAGTGTTGGTCACTGTGGCACTGCCCCGTTGGGAGGAAGCCTCCAAGTGGTTTTGGGCTGACTGACAACCTTGGGGTGGCAAAAGATTATTTTGCCCTCCACTGCTCAAAACTGAATTTCTGGAAGCAAATGTGCCAGGGCTCATTATGATACAGTAGTTAAATGTGAGCCATCTTGTTCTGTGGTAGGGCTGTTAAGCTCAGAGTGGCACCAGCAAAGTTCTGTGCCCAGGCCATTCGGCTTGCCAGAATGGTGAGCTGGGTGTTCAGGAGCAGGCTGGGATGATCACACAACCTGTATATGAAACTTTTACATTTTATTTTAATATCACCCTTCCACTTCAGATTTCACACCATAATAAGGACATGAACTCTACTCAGACCATACTAAATCAGGGTACAAGACCATTGGAACATTAATGGTTCCCCAGGCAAGCTGCAAGTAGTCCAAAGTGGGAACTTCTGGACAAAAAAAACACACTGGTGACAGAATTTCCAGTGTCCAACTGCAGGATTTAAAGGAAAGGACTCTAC
>VYZU01029869.1:0-20948 GCA_013401355.1 Ceyx cyanopectus | reverse complement strand
AAAAAAAAAAAAAGAAGAGCAGTGGTTTTTGACTTTCTGAGGGACAGTTATTTTGGTGTGGTGATGAAGGCATCCAAATGGCAATGCATCTATCTCAGTGAATATCTGGCCCAGGCTGACAGCACACTGATTGTCCTGTCATTCTTATCCTGTGGAAGTAAAAGATATTTTGTGGAGCTGTGTGAAAATGTCAGAACAGATAAAAGGCTACCCTCCACATTTCATACACCCAGGAGGGGTGTTCTTGAGGAAACCAGCACCTGTGACACGGGAAGATGCTGCTTACACACAACACATGCATTTTGTCTTTGGAGAAGTGTCTCCCTTCCCAGGGTTTTCCCAAGGCCTCTGTGCCAGGTTATGAGCATCAGGCATTGAGATCACAGGAAACTTCTGTCTGGAAATCAGGAATCTAAGGACACAATATTGCATTTGATAAATAAATTGCTAAATGCTTGTTGTTCAAGAAGCTGATGTGACATTAGCCATAGCTATACCTCAGCATGTTTCTGTTCTTTGTTTGCAGAGATTTTACCTCATTCCCTAATAAAGGGTTCTCATTTTTAGCAATTATGAAACCTTTTAGTGCCTACATTGTATAAGTAAAAGATAATCTGTGCTTGGCATTTGTAATGAAATCCTTTTATTTTTCTTTTTCTTTTTTTTCTCTGTTAAGGCCTACAAATTTGTTGCATCTTTGTAGGGAAATGGATCATTATCTTTTCAGGTATGTGGGTGTTCTGTCACACTTTTGTTGTGATTTAAAGAAGCATTTGAGAGGTCTCATTGTTGAGCCAAACCTTTAAGCACATTCCTGAATTTTATTAATTTAAGAATGCACTAAGGNTCACAGTCTTCAGCCCCCAAACACCCCTTCCTTTTCCCTCACTGCTCTCACATCCCTAAAAGCCACTGTGTTCCTTTCTCTTTAATTAACAGTCAGTTACAAGATACAAGTCCCTTTTAAAGAGACTTGTCTTTGACATCATTTGTCAAATTTCCCGTAATTGGAAAATCTGGAATGGCTCTGCTCTTGAGGGCTAAATGTTGAAATCCAAATTCAGTTTTAGCCTATTAAAAACCATCTCATATTCTGTTCCCTCAAGCAGCATTGTCAAAAATTCTCTCCCTTGGTGCCCGGAGAGCTCAAAACTCCAGCTGGTGTCTGTCTCAGGCTTTCCATTGATGTTTGTATTTGTCTATCTGACTGAATGCCACCTGCTGCAAGGGCGAGAGGGTGGGATCCCCCTTCCTGAACAATGCCTCTCTGCCAACAGAAGGTTATTCAATTAAGCCCTCATTCCTGCTGGATGCTGGATGGGATGATGTCAAACACCTGCACTCTCTCCCTCACCATTTCCCAGGGACAGCAGCCTTTTCTATCCCTGGAGAGCAGGGGAAGGGTTTCAATCTGTTCCCTTTTTGCATTAGCTTCTGACTACAAGTGCTGGAGTCTGACATTTATTTCATTCCTGACTGCAGCTATAGGCAGTGCAGACACTTTGTAGAAACATGAATAAGCATTTGATAATATATTAATGTTTTAGCACCTCTCTTTTCTCTGGTGGGCTGATTTTTTCCATTGCTTGGCAAGCCAATGGGGTTAACAAATTTCATATGCTTCAGGGACCTACTTGGGTCGTTAAGGGAAGAGTCAGAATTCATAAGTACAATGGCATGATGAGATTCTCTCTGCAACTTTGTATGCATTTATATATATATATTTTTTTATATATATATATATATATATACATTTGTATAGGTTTCTTTAGTATGGTTTATTTTACTAGACTTGTTCAGAATATAGAACTAGAAGCAGTGTTTATTGTCATAGTCAGTCTAGCCTCACAAGCAAATACTTTTTGTACAAGAGTGGTTTGGTTTTTTTTTCTTTTAATTAACTGGATGTATGTCCTTTTGGCTTTGCAGGGTGTTCCCTGCCTTACATGGTAGATGCCATTTTGCACAATAAAGGAGAGAAAAAAAGAAAAAGGAAAGCTAAAGGGATGCAGAAAAATCATCACTACTCTTTATAACAAATAGATGAGCTCCTTTTTACCCTCTCTTAAAAATGTTGCCAATTCAGCAATAGTATGTCAAACACCCATTTGCTCCAAAGTTTATGTTAATAAAAATATGACAACTCACATCATATCAGATTAGATAAAAATTTCCTGAAATATGTAATATATATGGCTTCTTGAAATCTTTACATGAGTCTGGAAAATTATCCTCTAAACATGGTTATCAGAACAAGACTGAGACTAATTCAACCCTGTTATGTCCCTGTGATCCTGTTGAACCCAAGTGCCATGCTGTTGAATTTGAAGTCATTCCTTTTGGTTTGAAGTGCACTGGAGACAAGCTTGAGTCTGTCAGATCTTATTTTAGGCAAAGGGCATAATTCAAATATTTTTCCTTTGCCAATAGTGCTAAACTTTTAATCACAGAATCACAGAATCACAGAAATTAGGGGCTGGAAGGGACCTAGAAGATCATCTAGTCCAACCCCCCTGCCTGAGCAGGATCACTTAGACCAAGTCTCTCAGGAACAGATCCAGGCGGGTCTTAAGTGTCTCCAGAGATGGAGACTCCACAACCTCCCTGGGCAGCCTGTTCCAGAGCTCTGGCACCCTCACTGAGAAAAAGTTCTTCCTTGTGTTAAGCCTAAACCTCTTGTGCTCCAACTTGCACCCATTGCCCCTCGTCCTATTTATTTATTTTTCTACTGAAATAGTTTATCTATTCTCTCAAATACTTCATTTACATTTTGACTGGAAAAATGTCCAGTCAGTCTGTTAAGTATCTTAAAAAAATATTTTTTCCAGTAAAACATGTATTTTACCAACCTGCGTTAGAGCACTGTTTACTAGTTTCAGATGTAACTGCTGCCTTTGCTGTCTCCAATTATTTACCTGTCTTACCTCAAATGACAGTTTTGCAAACAATACAGTTTTCTGCAGTCATTAAAAATGTAGTTCTAGAAAGAAAGAGGTCATTTAAATTTTCTCCCTCCTCTTTCAATGAATGTGTCCCTTTATATTTAATTAATGATTAATTTTAAAATTCATTAATTTTTCAGGCCTCTCAATAATTGCCAGTAAAAGTTTTACAGTCAGTCTGTACCTTCTGCCTCGAATACAGTCAAATGAGAGACTCTAGGGTGTTGTCACTATGTGCTGGTGGACTCCCAGGACTGTTTCCCCATTAGTGGAGCATGTCTCCTCCTACTGAACCACACTGTAGCTTAGTGTGTGGGAATAAAACAGCCTGCTTAACAGCCAGGGTGTGATTGCTGCAGGATTTGGCATCCTTGCACTGAGAGGATGTAGCAGCTTAGAAGGCTGAACAAAGCCCTGTTCCTGCTGACCTCTCATTTTTGGTGCTCTTCAAAAAGCATCTAAGCTTCTCTAGTTTCCCAGCAGTCATTAGGTATGTAGTCTGTTTGCTTGCTTACCATCACAACAATAATGCTGCTTCCAACATTGATACACCCAGTGTATTCAATAAACATGGTAAACACATTGTTCATGTAGGGAAATTGAGGCAGAAAAGAAGATATTCAAACAATAAGTCTTTTGTGAACTACAGAAATGGAATTAATATCTCTACAGTGGAGAAGAGGAGGAAGGACCAGGGCTTTAGAAAGTGGTCACAACTCAGTTTAAAACTTCCTGTGTCTATCAGGGCATACCAAAGTTAAATACTTATAATGTGAATAAATGCCAAATAAAAATATACAGAAAATGAAACACAACCATTTCTCCAATTAAAAAATGGTGATCTAAAAAGGCTTGGACATTTTTTTAATATTAGATATTTTAGATTAATAACTAAATAATAAATTAATAAATTATCATAATTATGAATTCATTTTAATAATAATATTTATTACATAAATTAATGTAAAGATTCAAAAGGCGAATATTAGTGAATTCCCATGAATGCAAACACAGTCACACGTCTCATACTTCAAAACTATCATACACATATCTTTCTACTGTTAACTTTTCATAGGCTTTTCTGCCAGTCTTCTGGACATCATGAGATAATAATTTCTGCTAACATATGTCAGTAGCTGTTGAAAGGCTTCAACACACAATGTTTGATAGATAGAAAAACATGCAAAGAACTGGCTGGAGAGCAGGATAGAGGAAAAAATGAATTAGGAGAGTAAGAAGGGGAATGCTATTAAGTTAATGCCAATCAGAAGAACCTAGGAGATAATAAAATGGTATAAAGACAAAATCAAGGTTAGATCTCTAACGTGATACAAAGTCTCTGTGTTTTACTTTCTTGATCATGGTTTTCATCACAGTATATTTACAATTCAAAATTCAAAACTGACAGAGACCAAGATAGGTGATAGCTCAGCCACCTTATCAGCTACTATCATTAAGTTTTTTGAGATGTAATGAGGGGAAGTGTGCTATTTCTGCTGGTTTAAGTTCACTGATCTTTCTTTAGCTCAGTGAGATCAGTTCCCAAGCAAGTTTAACAGAACCCTTACAATATAGGAAAATAGGGAGGAAATAAGTTTTCGCCAAACCAAACTTCTCCAAACCAGTTGGTAACACAAGTATTTTGTCTCAAGAATTATAAAACTGAAAAGAGCTTAGAGGAGAAGAGAATTGCAGAACCATATAAAAAATGAAGATGGAGGAGAAACTTAATTCCAGATGGATAAGTGGAAGGTAACTTGGAGATGAAAATAACTATATGCAACTATTGAGTAATATTGTAGTAAACATAAGCAATTGGATCACTGCAGTATCAGCTACAATAACACTCTTGTCTTGCTTTCAAGACAGAGAATGGCCTGGAAAAGGTCTTTCTAGATTGCATCACTTATAACACATTATATTTTCAGCTGGACTGGTGCACTTTGTGTCTTATGGCTTGACACCATAATTACATCTCTGAGGTAACACAGACATAATTTGTAGATATTGCAGAAGTGGTTGAACTGTCATAAGGAGCCTAAAATGTCATTTCATTGTGAGTCTGATGCACAAATCTCTCCAAAGGCATGCAGTTACTGGCAAGCCATCCTATGCAAATTTCCACTAGCAGGAAAGCTGACCCCTTGAAGGACTCTTTGACAAATCTTCCTTCAATACTAGAAATTAATAATGTGAGTCAATTCTGTTTTCAAGACAAGAATATTCTCAGTAGAAATAAAGATAAGAAACTGAGTTAGCCTTGCTGTCAGTGCAATTGCTGAATTAGGTCAAGGATATTAGTGAACCACTGCAGCAGTACAAGGGCTCGTGTTCCCAGCACCCATGGAATATTAATATGTGTCAGTTCAGAAAATGAGAAAATTATATTTGGAGCAAGTGTTTACTTGACATTTACATTTGTACAACTTAATGCTGTGTGTTAACAGAAGTATACTAGACTGACTATAAATACCTGGCTTTAGGGTTTTTTTTATGTGCTCAAGATAAGTAGGAGTCCTCACGGACATCCTGATGGGCCTGCTGTGCATGCCAAGTGTGTCAGTGCAGAATTGTAGACTCAGTTGGTAGGGGTTGGAAGGGACCTCTGGGGATCACCTAGTCCAACTCCCCTGCCCAGATGAGTTCATCTAGAGCTAGTTGCATAGGAACACCAGGCAGCTGTGGAAGTCTTTAGAGAAGGAGACTGCACCTCCTCTCTGGCAGCCTGTTGCAGTTGCTCCGTCAACCTCACAGTAATGAAGTTTCTCCTCATATTTAAGTGCAATTTTCTGGGTTCCACTTTGTGCTTGTTGCCCCCTGTCCTATCACTGGGCACCACTGAAAAGAGACTGGCGTCATTCTCCTCAGCCCTGCCTTTCAGATATTGGTTAAACATTCATAAGACCCCTCTCAGTTTTCTCCAGGCTGAACAGCCCTGGGCTTCTGAGCCATTCCTCATAAGTGAGCACTTCCAGTCCCCTCATCATCTCTGTAACGATGGCAAGTGAACCTGAAGGTTGAGCCCGTTTATAGTTTCCTGTGTCTCTCTCTATATATCTAGATATATGTCTTTCTATATATGTATTTATATATAAAATCGGTAATACACAATTCAGGTTGAAGGTTACATTTGTTCCTAATGAAAAGCCATAAAAATTTTGCTGCTGCCACAGATAACTGTGTGACCAACAGTGACTAGCTGTAAACAGGTAAATATTTTTATTCACGCTTGCAGCACTCAAAATGGCACAATCAATATGTTTGAAAATTGATATAACAAATTTGTTGAGGGCCATGACCTTATATGCCAAGCTTCATCCCAGAAGTGTTTGTTTCTGTATGGTTGAATTATAAGCCTTGGAAAAGCAGTTTTTAATGCAGAAGTATTGACGTATCTTTAACTATTATGGTGTGGCTATAATTTTGTTAAACAGTATATATGTGTGTAACTAGTTGTTAACTAATATTTCTCAAATAATAGTTGCTGAACAAAGAAAAGGAAGAAAAACTGTAGTGGCAAAAGCAGTAAGTAATTAATAAGAAGAATTAATAAAAGGGAAAAAAGTTATTAAAAAATTATAAAAATGACACAGGTTGAAACCTATTTAAACAGCTGAAATTGTTGAGTGTATATGGAGATGATAATACCTGGATGTTTATAGGGTGTATGTTGTATATACTGTATATTTCAAGACTCATATTTGTTCAGAGTATACAGCAGCACTCTAATTTTGTAATATATGAGATTATAGAAAACAATAAAAGCAATTATTGTGCCTAAGTGCCACACAACTTAACATTTGATGGTAATTTTACTATGCACTATATTTGAAAACAGAACTCCTGCCTTTTTTGGAGTAAAAATGAGAAGTGCTGGTTGTCCCATGTAGCATAAAGATACAGTGATGTCTGATCCTGAACTATTTGCTTAGGGAACATATTTGTTTTCACCTTTTGTTCACTGTCTTAAGATTTATTGGGTGCTAGAAAGCAGCTCTGCAGAAAAAAAAAGACCTGGGAGTCACAACAGGATGACCATGAGCCAGAAATGTGCCCTTGTGGCCAAGAAGGCCAATGGCATCCTGGGATGCATTAGGAGAAGTGTGGCCAGCAGGTCAAGAGAGGTTCTCCTCCCCCTCTACNAAGAACTTTTTCTCAGTGAGGGTGACAGAGCCTGGAAGGGGCTGCCCAGGGAGGTTGTGGAGTCTCCATCTCTGGAGACACTTAAGACCCGCCTGGATCTGTTCCTGGGTGACTTGGTCTAGGTGATCCTGCTCAGGCAGGGGGGTTGGACTAGATGATCTTCTAGGTCCCTTCCAACCCCTAATATCTGTGATTCTGTGATAATCAAATACATTGTCTCCAAACACTCATAAGATCTGATGCCAGTAAGCTCTGATGTTGACATAAAAAGGACCCAGTCAAATTATATTTTACTTAATTTTAAATGGATTATTTAGAGGATAAGATTCCTTAAAACCCTAGGAAAGAAATAAGCATCTGCCTTAAGATTGTTCTTTTTTATGTCAAATCCTTAAGCTGGAAAGCATTCCAAAGATATTTTAGAGGCATGTTTTCTATTTCTAGAAACCTAAGACCAAGTAAAAGAAAATATTTGGTGATGTTTTTACTTCTTCAAAAACACTAAAAGATTCAGAACAGTAATAAGGACAAGCAGTAGATGTGGCTGTGGTGACAGCATTTCCTATTAGCCACACATTTAATGTGTAATCATGGGCTTGTCTGAAGGTAGGTCCATAGTTTTTACAAAAATACAGTCATTAATATGAACACTTGATAAAACTGGTCGGTGTTTCAAACTGGGTCCAGGTTTTTTTCTAAGCCATCTTTATCCAGATTGCATTAGCTTTTATATCTAAATTTAGTGAGCTGGGATCTTTGTACATTTGAAGCAGACTAGATGAACCATGAATAGCTACAAGCTAACATTGACAAGATGCCATCTTAATTGCTGGTTTTCTTCTCTTTCCCAGTATCTGCACTTTTTGATGGTAGTCAGGAGAGTAATTGGTAGGTTTGCTGTGGTGAGAATCTTGCTGTATTTATATTTCTGCACGTGCTTCTGCAAATTCTGACCTGTTTAGACCAGATAAAATTCTACTCTATCATCTTTTTTTTTTTTTTTTAGTGGTGTCTCCCAGCAACTCAGCAAAACTAGTTTTGTACCTTCCCTGACACCTTTTCACCTCCATGCCTTCTTTCTCTTTAATCATTTCCTTTCTATTCTGCTTCCATGGTCTTCTGGCATTGCTCTTGACCTTGTACCACAGAACAGAGGGGAGTTCTTGAGCTTTTCCTGTCCTTAGTGACCACTAAATGTTAAAAAGAGAGCTGTTCTTACTTCCTAACAACCTGTGCTGGTAACACAGCACGCTAACAAATCTTTTAAATCACAGCTTTAAGGTTCCACTGCTCTGGGAAGTGAACATCCTACAATGTTTAAGTACTATCTTAGAGTTTCATCAGCTCCACTGAATTCCCTGCTTGAGGCAGTTTGATGTGTTATGTCAGCTCAGCAGCATATTGTTTGACTTGCTCTTCAGTGCAAATCTAATGGGGATTAATGGCAGCAAACTGAAGAGCACTCGGGGGCTTGTTCACCCTACTTTGGCTCCAAGCAGCTCCCTGGAATGCTAAGGAACGTGCTCCAGCTTAGGCTTCTTGTAATGCCTCAGCTACTTCAGTAAGTGCCTACTTCAGGCAACCCACTATTGCAAGACAAAAAAGGCCTTACTCTGAAGACACTTTTTATGTCTTTCCAGTACCTAGTGCACTAAGAAATTATGTCAGAATTTTGTCCCTGTGATGCCACAGTGCAATTATCCACTGGTTTTCAGACTGTCCCTCTTTTCTCTAGGTCCATAAGTCGCATGTGCATAATCTGTTAGAAAACTTGGAAGTTCTGCTTCTTATCATTTCCACAGGGGTATAAAGTCAAGAAAACTGTTTTGAGGGACTGTTTCGTTGGGAGAAAATTAATTAAAATAATTTTGTTTCCATTTGAGTCAAAAGAGAGACCTATCCTTCCACTCATGAACTCATCAAGGTTACTTCTTTGACTAGCATGAACTCTTGCTATGAATTTGATTCAAGACTCCTTATTTTTTTAGCTCAATGTCCCAAGTGGACAGCAAATGCTACATCCCAGAACACAGTGTTCTTCTCCTCCTCCCCCCTCCTCCAGTATAGACTGTACACCTTCAATTTAGAAAGCTGAAATTCAGTTTTAGCTTTTCAGTTGTTACTGCCTGTGTAGATGCTCTGCTCTAATTGTGTTGATTCAGAAGAATCTCCACAAAAGAACTGAAACCACACATGACATAGTATGAAAAATACAGCCTTGTATATTCAAATCTGATATCTACATGCAGCATATTTAAGTAAAACAAAATAAGCCTCCTCTAAAAGTCAAGTCTTCTCTCCTTACAAATTGGTAAAATAACATTTGATTGCAATCACTTCTTTAATTTCAAAACAATACTAGTTACAAATATTGACTGTAGTGCTAATTCTCTGAATACTTTACTTACTGCATGTTTTTTTCCACTCTGATGTTTCAGAACCACCCAAAAAAGTTCATCACAGATCATAATGTAATTATATATATAAATGATAAATGATACCAGAAGCCTGTAGAAATTGAAGATTTTTCAATGTAGAGGACAAGTCTCTGTTTTTTATCTAGTTTAATGCTTGCTGAAGTGGACTTTATTCTTTGGAGACATTTATAGTATTTATTTTTCCATTACCCATGATAAATTATTTTTAAAGTGTCTTCTTTGGAAATCATGAAGAAGGAGATGGATAGATACGCATTAGTTCAGAGTGAATACATTTTATAGACATTTTATATTAAAATACTTCACCTATGTTTATCCATCACATTCAGCTGTGTAAGATGAAGTATTGCCAGTTTTGAAGACAATAGCAAACACTGTAACTCTGCTTCTGAATCATGGGTTCCTAACTTTATTGTAATGAAACAACTAACAGAGTCTATGAATATTCATTGAATTGTTTAAACAGCCAGTCTCTTTCTCCCTCTCCTTTGTTTTTGGGTTTTTTTTTAGTATATATTTTTGAATTTTGCATGGTTTTTCTTCTTGGAAAATTTGCTCTCATGAAAGCAAAATCCATTACGTGCCAGCATACCTATTTTGAGAATTTTTCTGAATTGGAGGTTGCAGTGTTTTCATCAAAAAGGGACCAGCTTCACTCCCTTACTCTGTGGGAGATGTAAGATCAGATTATCTTTTCAATTTTATTAAACATAATGATACAAGATCAGGTTTCCTTTTCAATTGTTATTAAATATAATTATTTGCTTTTAAAAAGAGCTATTTTTATAACGATTCATCAAATTTTAAATGACTTTAAAATGTTTCACTATATGAATAGGATGAGATGAACAGCTCCTGTGAGGGCAACTGAGAGATACTGACCCTAAAATATTCCAGAGTGGCTGGAATTTCATATTTTAGGATGTGAAATACCAATAGATTGAGGGATCTGAAGCTGACATTTGCCACATAGTAGGTGAATATTCTTGCCTTGCCTGTGGTGAAAATACCTCTGACTCTGTTTTCTCATTCTTTTTTTCCTCTGTCTTTTTCTTTTTCCAGAGTGTCATATAAAAGGCTTTTGGGTTCATTTCAGCAAGTATTTCCTATTCTTGATACCTCAGGAAGAGTTGTTACAAAGAATGATTTCAGGCACTTTAAAATTAATCACCTTCTTTAAATGTAATTTAAAATAGTATTAGCAGATATTAAATACATTGTACAGAATGCATTTGGAAATAAGGTGCATATTTCATTTCTCATGTCTTCAATTTCCCAAGTTTTCTGCAAATATACGAACTGAATTCTGATAAAACTTCATCTTGCAAGGAAAGCTGCCGGAGTCAAACAAGGACAAATACAAACATTACCTTGTCATGAGAGAGAAAATTTATCTGAGCTACATGTTAGTTCCTCAGTCAGTGGGTGGCCATCCATGGCAGATCATGTTTACATCAGAGACCATGAGGATCTAGGTTTTGTTTCTTTGCTGTATGACACAACTTGGCTGGGTCATTGTCTGATGAGTTAGGGCACCATCTTGGTTGTTCACAGATAAACTATGTATAGAGAGATTTTGGAGAAAGCTCAAGCATTAGAAGGATATGAATCTGCTTTCTAATCTCAGTTAAGGTGCTTTGAGAGAAGCCTCTGAATGGTGTGAATTCCTCTGAATGTTTTTACATCTTACTGTTGTCACTTTTCTCTGTAAAGTTCCATTTTATTGAATTGCTTCCCATGATTTACTGACTTTGTTTAAGCTTAAAGCGAGGAGATGAGTCTGTTTGCAAGCAATAGCAAAGAAAAAGTGCGTAAGAAAAATGCTGTCTGTATTGTCCACTTAGAATATCTGACCAGTATTCCTAGTATGAGGTAGCTATTTAGCTGCTGAGAGAAGTTGAGACTTGGAGGATTTATTTTTTTTTTAGATTAAAGTTTTAAGGATGTGGGGTGATCTATATGAAAAGACAAGAAGTAGTTCAGCCCTTTTATAGGTTCTTTAAATTTCTTAGGAACCACTGAAAAGGCATGGGATCATTTGGTGCCATATTTATATGGACCTCATAACCTAATCTCTCACTGGTAAATGAGTTTTCCTTTAATTAATGTGGTGTGAATGCCTGTGCTGAAAGTCTTGGGAACAATCTCCAGTGAAAATCATGTGGAACAGACAGTAGGATTTTAAGGAAAGCATGAAGGTCTGAGGTCCTGCTGGCCATATAGTTTGTGTGTGTATGAATGGATGGATTATTCCTAAATTCAACCCTGCTGCTCAGAAATGCAGACCTTATGAGGGTACAACTTTGAGATGCTGAAGAAAGCAAAAATTGCTCTTGCATGCTAATAGTAGTATGAAATTAGCAGCAATAAACATTCTTGTGGTTAATTTAATAGAAATAATTATAATTGAGCCTTTTTGAAACAAAGGTATGAATCAAATATGATGTCTTGAAACAAAAATACGAAGTATCAGAAAAAAGGTGAAGAAGCTGATTTAACTACATCATTCAAAGTCTGTTTCTTACCAGATTTCTAAGGGAGTCCATTTTAGCATCAGTTTTGTGTTACAGTTTAAAGTGAAGTGTTTTCTGTGGGTTGCCAGAGTAGATGATCAGATGTTTACATATTATTACAAAAGACCTCATGGTTCATAAGTACTTTAAATTTTATATTTCTGGTTGAAGGAGCCTGACAGACTACAGAATTAATTACATTTTATATCTGTCTGGTTGGTGTATGGAGCTAGAATGAAACATGGAGACTTAAAAAATGAACAATTAAACTAGCCTTGTTAAATACTGTAGTAAAGAGATAAATCTTGTTAGAAGTGTACAAATAAAGTACTTTATCTTGCAAGGCTGACGTGAACAATTGCAGCTACCCATTTCCCTTGTGAGAGAAATTCCACTTGCATATCACAATGTTGTTCTCTGCAACTTAAGCTTTTTTCCATCCTTGCACCATCTAGCACTAACCTGCACTCATCAGTGTGCAGAAAAAAATTCCCTTCAAAGCAAGTCATCCACACGAACAGCTTTATTTGAAAGGCTCAGAGGACGATGAGTACCTCAGGCTATATTCCTACTTAAAAAGGCACAGAAAATAGTATATAATAGTCAGTAGCATGTATGAAATGTAAAAATGGTGAATTTGATTTAATCTTGACACATAGATTGGGCATTCTGTGAAAACTATATTAAATATATTAATTTATAAACATAAATTTGCACATTGAACTGCTGCCACTTAGAAAATGGCATTTTTCCATTTTAATTCAGAAGCCATGTGCAAACCTCTCAAAGATGCATTTTCTTCTTAGTAATATATCTTTATTGATTAACCGAAAGCCAAAAGGAAAAAGAAAAAGCCTTTCAAACTCAATTTGAATCCTTAGGGACAGTTATGGTCAGAAAATTGATTGCCTGTGAAAGGTTTTTTTTTTATGGTGGTTTGGAATAGGCTGGACTTACCCTGTTAGCTAAAACAAATCCTTTGTATTTGCACGCATTCATATCACACTCAGCCAAAGGGTACTTGGGGTTTTTGGTGGGGTTTTTTGTGTCCTTATATTGCATCATGTCATGAAGAGAGATGGAGAGTGGTCAGGTAAAAACAACCATGTTCTGTTTTGCCACTGGACCAGGATAGGCAGTGTCACTCATCAGACATCGTGCTCTAATACATTGTGTTATCCATGTGCCTAGTTACTGAGGCCATGTAAAGTGCTACAGCGGAGTGTAGTAATTAGTGACTTTTAATTTTATTTAACTTTCTAACCCATTTTTTCAGGGATTATTTCCATCTGTAGTTTGTTTCTGATCACACTAACTTGGCACACAGTTCTTCCCAGGATTGTTTTCTATAAAAACTGGAGTGATGGCATTGCATGTCCTAATGTTCCTTGAATATGGAACAGGGATAATTGTAGTTCTGATATGAGAGGAGTTTACTACTTTTTAAGAAAGCTCTATAGTAAGCTGAAACATTTGAACGTGGCATCTTCACCAACTCCATAAACAAAAATAGTTAGCTCAGGTAAAAAATTATTATTCTAAAATATAAAACAATTCAATACCATACAGTGAGATAATTTGCTACACAAATGGTAGCTTTTATGGTTTAAGTTGGTATGTTTGCTCTCTCTCTCAAAAAAATAAGCAAAACAAAACCAAAACATAACCAAAACAAACAAACAAAAAAAACCACACAAAAAAAAACCAACACCGAGCCAAAAAACCCCAAACCTGTTTTGGTTTTTTTTTTACACTAACTTTAGATTAATTTACACTTACAAACGACATAAAACCCCATACACATTATCAGTTTGGTTTTTAAACTTGGAGTCAGTGCAGCAAAAACCTGAAATCTTCTGCTGACTTTTTTTTTCCTGTTTTCTACTGATAGCTTTTTCTTCCCAGTGCTATGATAAGCAATAAGATCCTTTTGAAAAACATGGTTTCAGAACAAAGGTAGATATTCAGCTCAGTTTCTTTCATCAATCTGTTCAAGGGTTTCATGGGATATAATAGTTCTGCAATATGTCTGTGGTACTTCTGACTGTATCAACTGATAGAATTTGGACAGGTCTTGCATAGCATATTAAAATATTCATAATTAATTAACCAAACCTGAGCTATCTAACATCAGCAAAATACCAGGATGTGAATACTCATAGATTGGCAAATTGCTAAACTAGAACTGGATGTTCACCTTATGTAATAGCTGATTTCTTCATCTTTTTGCTAAATGTCCTTACTTGAAGTGACCGAAAGAGTCAGAAATTCAAAGAAAAAACCCCACTAATAATTGCAGTATTTCATTCAACATTGAAGTACCTTCTCAAATAATTCAAGTATTTTATACTTTTTAATCTAGGGAAAGGGAAGAACAGGATTATTGTTGTTTGCATATTGTCAAAATTGAAAATGAGGGAATAGATGTATATTATTTGAAAATTCATTTGTCATAATTGGAACTTGAAAAGAGCTTTTTGAAAAGAGAGCTTTTTTAAAGTTCTGTGTGACAGAAATTAACATGGACAGAAGCAGCAAGTGATTAAAAACTGATTAAGAGATGGCTTTAGGCAACATTCTACACCTTTTTAAGTGTCGGGGGGAAATAATTTAACCTCAGAAAAGACAAACAACTGGGGCTAGAGAAAGATTCCATGTTGTGCACAGGTATCTATTTATTACATTATCTTTAGCTTCTTATGTAGGACCCCGTTCCTATTTCAATTCTTTGGTTAAAGCATAAAAGGCTATAAAATACACATGAATGGTAGAAGGTTAAGATTCCTCTTTCTTAGTGTTGACCTGGGATTTAATCAGTCTCTGGCTGTGTCTTTTTATGTACCCTGGCCATAAGGCAGGTTTTAGGAGAACATTCCTGTATTTTGTGCAGTAATTAGTTTCCAGACATAACATACTAGATTTCCACAGTGCTGAGAAGCCAGTGAATGCTTTAGGCTTCTGTTGGTCCAGCCAATAAAAAAGAAGCCCATTTCTCCCCATCTTCTTCAAAACACCTGAGTGGGAAGGTTAGAAAAACAAAGAATGTAGAACATTGACTACCTTTTGCATAGTGGGACTGGCTCTTCACGTGATTTCCATGGCTAAATGCTGCAGTGGTTTCTTGTCTTTAAAAGCATTCTGAGGTAGCTGGAACTGTAACATAATAAAGCAATTCTCAATCCCAGTGTATTTAGTATTACTTTCCAGTGTATTTACAGTACCAACTTCTCAGTGTATTAATATAGCCAGAGAATGACAGTTGCATTACAATAAGAAAAATGCACCTGCTGGGATGTAGCAGAGTTTTTTATTTTTATTTATTTATTCATTCCTTCATTCTTTGTATTCCAACCCTACAATTTTCATCATCGTTCACTCTTTCACCTCTCTTCACCTAACTGCCAACTAGTCAGCAGAGAGAGATTCTGAAGCCCAAGGTGGTGGTGCTGGCCAGCCCACTGTGTGGGAGTGGGTGACTCTCCCCTTCCCCGGGGAGAGCTGGGGCTGTGCAGTGCCAGCCATGGTGTGGGCTGTGCTGAGGGACTCTGTGCAAAGAAACTGCAATGGGCCCAAGAATGAGAAGGAAGAAATCCCCTTCATCAACTTTGCATGCTTGCTGCTGAAGGGCTGAGCATCCTTTGCCACCTCCACCTGCCTCTCCCTGCACACACACACATACATGCAAACACAGGACCTCTGGAGGAAGCCAGACAGCCCATGTTCATCTGTACAGGAGCCCTGGAAGGGGGGAGAACAGGAGGCGTTGGTCAGGGTAGTTTTTTTACAGCTTCAGCTGCATGGTTGCTGAGAGGGTTTACATTTGAGAATGTGGGCTGTAGAACTGTGAGCACTTCAGCTGCATTAGCTGTGTTTGTAGTTAGTTGTGTTTTGTATAGTAGCACAGACACAACAAGGTCTGTTTTGCCCATGACAGGCTTTTGAGGGTAACCAGTGGTGGAAGAGCTGGGCAACTGCCTTGGTGATCCCAAGCACAATGATGTGCTGAGCTGCCCTCTGTGAATGGCCAAGGGTAATAACAGAAGACTAGGAAGGCAGAGCTTCTGTCAAGTCTGTCAACAGACTGGGTAATTTTATTTTATTTCATTATGTAGTTTGGGTGATGGAAGCTCCCTGAAAACCTGAGGAAGGAGAATAGAGAGGGTTTTGCCTTGATCCTTCTGTCTGACTGCAAATCCAGCTGTGTAAACTATGGTATGGAGAGGAGACAGCAGAGGTACTGGTGACTTGGTCTTAGCCCAAAACCTGAGAGGGAGAGGAAAGGAGGCAGTCCATGAAGCAGTCCAATAAGAGGTGAGACCCAGGTTAAAATTCAGGGTCTCTAAAATGTGGTTTCAGTCTCTGGTCATAGTCAGAGGAGATCAGAGGTCTCTTATTTTCTTTTTGGTGACCTGTTTGAGTCCAGGTGTTTGGTCTTTTTGGTAGGTTTCTCTCTGAACTGAGGCAAAGAACAGAAGCCAGGCACACCTGTAGGGGAGACAAGAAAGAGGAGAGCAAATTCCCTTACCCTCCTGACCTCGTGCTAAATTCCTGCTCTGCTGCTACGTGAGCTCTGAGGGCTGAGCTCAGGAAAGGGGCTGTGCTCTGGGAACCTGTGCCTCTGGGCTTCTGGCACAGAGGTTTCTGCAGTGTAACCCTCCAGAGCTTCTTCTGGGAACAATGGCATCCAAAGCAGAGGGAGACTTTGGGATCACTGAACAGTTCCCTAAGCAAGTAAAATATTCTGACCTAGTAGTAAAGTCATTCATAAAACATGCTGCAAAATGTATTGAGCAAGCAACGATGCAGCTAATTAGCTGGAGTGTCACCAGAACCTGCTCTGTGAGGAGGTGCCTTGCTTGGGCTGACAAAGATAGCTCTTCAGAGCAGGAGTTTTTGTAGGTTTTTTCCAAAGATAGAACAGAATGCTGAACAATCTGTTTCAGTCCTTTGGGTATTGTTAGCTGTGTAATGCATGCCTTTGCTTTGTTTGGTTTTTGGTTTGGTTCAGGTTTTTATTACTCTGTATCAAGATGGGGAAAGTGTATTTTCTGTATTAATTTGAAGTATTACTGTTATTGTTGCTAAATCCCTATCTGTTATATTCTCTGCATAGTGTGTTCTTTTTCCCATAACATTACTTTAAATGTAATAACCCAGATATGGATGCCTTGGGCTTCATCTTCTCCATAGAAAAAAAAATTGCCTATATTATGATCATACTGTTAGTGCTGGACAGCACAAATCATTCTGAAAGCAAAGCAGATCATATTTTCATTTTCCCTGAATTCAGATGAAAATCTGATCCATGTCTAAATTAGTTAGATGTGGAAACTCAGTGGGTCACTCTGTGGACTGCTTAGAACTCAAGGAGTCCAAACCACTCAGCTTCCTCCTGGATGGTATTTTCTGGACATTCCAGACTGAAGTGTGTCATATGTTTGGACTAGCAGGAGATGCCTCCCCTCAACTCTTGCTCCTTCACAGTTAATTGCCCAGAAAAGAACACAGTGACACATTGATAAGACACTGAATTGGATTGTTGTTTCATCAATGGACAGGGGCAGCACAAAGGGCACTGCCACCACATTAAAGAAATGAGTTTAACTTTACTTGCATTCAAAGCAATAAAATAGTGAAATGACACAGCAAGAATAAAGCAAAACAAAGTAAAGCACCTCATCATTGCTGTGTAAGATCAGCTGTAGTGATTAAGAAGCATCCACCACCTTTAGTACTTTATCATCACCCAGGTCAATGGTTGCTGGGGAGCCCCGGTTGCAGCGAGGATTTGGAGAACCTTTCCCAGCAACTGAGAGGTCTAACACAGCGAGGCCACACATAGATAAGGTCTCCAAAGTCGCTGCAGGAGGGTCCAGCTTTTATATAGGTGAATAAGCAAGCTTACCATTTCAAGGATGGAAATATCTGGTTTCATCCTCCTCTTGGATTCCACTCAAAGCCTGGTCAGGGCTCAAGGAGAGACCAAAAGAGTTTCTCTATCTACCTGGGCTTTAACCACACATGTCTCAGCAAGGCTGGAAGTCTGGTTTCATGGCCTTGCAACCTGCCTCTAAAGAAAGAAGAGATCCACAGTTAGTCCCTGTTACACAATTAAGTGTTACAATGTTTATAAATTGGCATTGGCATATGTGCAAGAGAGATCCCTATTGCACTGCAGGTACGGTGTAGTGTTGGTTGTGAGGCTCATCTGGAAATCAGCTCTGGTTCAGGGCCTGTTGTTCAGACCTTAGCACTTCAGTTGAGGAACCCAGTAAATAACCCCTTTGTTCTCCTGTGAACCTACACCTCTGACTTCAGGGAGATTTTTGTGATAGGAGGAAAGTTCCAAGCACATGCTCAGTACAGCACGTTATCTACAAAGCTCAAGAGATGCGTAACCTGAACATTGTCCTCTCTTCTACTCACTGCGTTTTCCTGAAGTGTTTGCCTACCTGAAGCTAAATGATCAGGTGTTAAAGTTGACACAAACAACAAGCTATGGAAGCAGAATAGGGTATTTAAAAAAAAAATGCATTAAATATCTTTTTTTTTATAATAATAATTCTTTGTATCTTTCAGTGAACTGTTTTCCATATACCTCCTAGAGGCACACACAGACTGATGATGTGCAAGCCCAGGGTAAAGCTAAAGCATGTGCAGACTTGAATGGGTTTCCTGGAAAGCTAATGTGGTTTTTCCTGGCCTGCTTGCACTGTGAGGGTTAGTGCAGGTCTTGTATGGCATGATCAGTGAGATCTTTGTTTGGCTTCAGAGTATTCTCCTAGCTGGGCTTCTGTTAATGTTACTCTGATACAGTCTGTAAGGTGGGGGAAAGCAGAGAGCAACATTTGTGGACTTGACTTTGAGTCTCTACAAATCCTGAATTTTATTGTTTTTTATCGTGGATGGATCCATCTCTCCAATCACCATTGTGCACTGAATACAGTTGTATTCTCCTTTTATCCAGATACACAATATAACATATTTAATTCCATAAACTTCGTGTCTAATGATTTCGCTTTTGTTAGAAATCCACACTCCCTATTCCACAACTACACTTTTGATCATCTTCCATGAGTGAGCTCCCCCATGGGCACAGAGAAGGCTTTTTTGAAAGCTGGAAAGTGATAATGAGTCAGTGAACATGCTGCAAGGCCAGGGAGGGAAACAGATATTTGCACTGGTTATAGGGATGCATTTCTTTTGTTACCAGACATGAATCTGCAGAAAACTCACACCTTGAATACATTACCTGCCTGTCAAAAATTGCCCTTGAATATTACAGTTTATTACTTGGACTGCCTGTATTTTTTTTTTTCCTTTCTTGAAACCCTTTTACTTTTTGAAAAAAAAAAAATATCTGATTTTTGTTCACAGCAGATGCCCAGGACTGTATACTTTTTAGGACTGCACACCTTCAACTTAGAATTGAAAGCTGAGATTGCTCAAGGGCTACTCAGTCCTCTAACTTGCATATTTTCTTCTTGTTGATGCTTGAATACAGTACTTCATGCTCTAGACTTTGCAAATACTTTTAGAATAAAACCTATAAAAACCAAAGGAGCTATAGTATTTATATAGGGTTTTGCTTTTATCCTCTGCTTTTCCATAGCTCTGTTAGCCTTTCTATTGAATCCTTCCAAGATGCTCTGAACTATCAAAGATAATCCTACATCTTGTGTTTTGTCAAATCCAATTGATCATAGCACTGATACTTTCATCTCTCCATGCCAACATCCTTGTAAAGATTTCCTCGTGCTGTTATGGGTTTGTTTCAGGGCATTGTGGGCAAAATTTTCAACAGTTACTTTGAAACTGTTATGAGTTTACAGCAGTAAAACAAAGACTTGCTTGAGGAGATTAACATGATGCCATGATTTTCATAATGTGAATAGTCAGGCTGACTGACACCTGGAGTAAAATGAAAAAATCTATTTCCTTTTATTAAATGTTTTGTTTTCAGTGTGTCAATCACCACTGTAGTTGAGTCCCAAAGGGGAAGATTTCATGACATGGATATTTTTCAGGCTTCACTTTTTATAGTTTGTTGTTTGTTAGTTTTGGTTGGTTGGTTTGTTGTTTGTTTTGGGTTTTGGTTGGGGTTTTTTTCCTTTTTCTAATTTTCAATGCTAAATTTTGAGATATAATTATGCCCTTTGAGGGAAATTTTGATCACTATGAGAAGTTTGGTTTGTTGCCTAAAATGATTACTTATTACTGGTTTTTGATGCTTTTAGGTCTACTTTTATTTGAAAGATTACATTCAAGGTATTAATTTATCTGAGTTCTTTTTATTAAGATTTTGGAGCCATATGTTTTAATTTGATTACACATATTTCATTCAGAAATGCTTTTTGGCTTATTGCATCTAGAACGAGAGAAAATGTAAGCATGTAATTCAGTCCTTTCCTGAATTAGAGGTTTGTAAATCTCTGAGATAGAACTGAAATGTCTTTCTCCTATCTGGAGTAGTGAATGTGCAAACTGTGAGGAAAAATTCAGTGTTCACATTTAGTTCAAGACACAGTTTTGCCAAGTGCAGAAATATGCATGAGAAGAAATCTATACAGTATATTCCTTGTTTTGTTTCTAAATGTTATTTTTACCTTTCTTTTCAGAGCAGAAATGTTTTATCTGTAGCAGGTAGCACCCGGCCTTACCAGAATCCTCATGATTCCACATTAGCTTTAGACTCCCCTTGCCTTGCTTCAAGAGGTAGGCACAGTACAGATGAATTTTTATGCCTTCAGGAGCAGACTTTAGTCAGGAATCTTTCTCTGAATATGGTATGTGCCTGTGTAAATTGGAAACCTGTCATTTAGCTTTTTCCATATCATCTTCATTTAAGATATGTTAATTCAAGTAATATGTAAATAAGTGGCTTTGTTTGGGTTTATTTTGGGTTTTTTTGT
>VYZU01029859.1:7391-20292 GCA_013401355.1 Ceyx cyanopectus | reverse complement strand
TTCTGTGATTCTGTGAAATCAGCTTTAATTACTACTTGTGATAGCCTTTTGCTCACTTTGCCCTTGTTTTCACTTTGGGTGTTAAGTCTGTAAGTGCATTAATGCATTGACAAGAGGAAGATAATGATCAGCTTGCTGTCTGGAATTTCTCTTTAGTGATAGCCTGTCTGTCAGAGAAAGTCACTTTCTTCTATCTTCAGGCATTTAAAAACACCCACATTTTAACTGTTCCATGCTGACTTCATTACGCCCTGTCATCATCTCATCTGATCCTTGCTCTAAGCTTTTGTTTCAGCTGTTTGCTTCCCCTTCTCAAATCTCGTGTAAAAAAACACCTATTGATAGTAGTGGAGGGAGCCAGTGGTGCAATTCTTGTTGGGAGTTAATGGATTCTTCTGGTCAAGTGTCCTGTTCACATGAAACTAAGATAAAGGCAGTGTTTGGTTAGTGAAATGCACCTGAAAGTTCACAGCAGGGCCTGCCCAACTCTGGGTGTTTTCCACATCACATTTATTTCTTTCCTGCATTTGAACCTAGTGAAATCATAGAGGCCTTCACCTGGTCACTTGCTTTAGATGATTTTCTTAAATAATCAGATTCATTCCAGCTCATCTTTGAAAGCACATCATTTCTAAGGAAAAAAAACCCAACAAAACAGCCAGCACCTTAAAGCAAGAAAATCTAGGCCATCTGGGGTCTTCCAAGATGCATGCTAGCCCTTGGCAACTCCAGCTCTGCTTGTGGCTCTCCTTCACTGCCTGCCTTTCTGCTTCATGTACCAGAACCTACATTTAGAAACAAATAAATTAAAATGACTTTTTTTTCCTGCTCAAAAGAGTTTATTTCTAAGCTATGGGTTGTTTTTTTTTAACTCTCCTCCAGGGCTTTATCTGTGGCTTTACCATAGCGACAGGAGCAGCTGCAAGACTGCTTTCAGGATACGACAGTTACGGAAATATTTGTGGACAGAAAAATGTCAAGGTGGAGGGAATAGTCAACAGTGGTCTGGACCTCACACACAAGAAGTGAGTATGTGATTCAGCTGTTTCATTCTGTAAATGAGGAAAGGCAAAACCTTTCTTCCTTTGAGAGTGGGTTTCAATAAGATGGGAAAATGGGTATGCTAACTCATTCCTGCTTGTCCTTCTCTCCTCACCTGCAGAAAAAACAATCTTTTGTAATGTCAGCAGTAATAGTTGGAGAGTGTATGTTGACAGGTGTGCAACATAAATGCTGCTGAGACGTAAAGGAATTTCCCTTTCTTAGCATCCACTTCATGCAGAGCTCTTATCAGGTGTCTGAAGAATCTTTCTTAAGAGCTTTGGGTATAACAAATATTCTCAGATTCAGGAGCAGGCCTTTGACAGTTGTGTAGAATGTTTCCTGCCACTGAGTTTAAGGGAGATGGGATATATGTGACACATAAATTTTAAATGGTACTGGAGCTGAGCAACAAGAATTCTGCACTGACAGCTGAAAATCTGCTGGTATCTGTCTGCCAATCAGTGCTCAGAGTACATCTGTACAACTTCAGAAAGTAAACTTTTTAGTCTAACATTGGAACAGTGGTATTAATTGACAAAAAGACTTCCTTCACTGTTGCTTAATTACAAGAGCTAAGAAGTTTCTTGCATTTCTGAATATATCCTTTTACTTCACAGCTTCAGACTAGCAGAAGGTCCGTCATTTGCATGATTTTGCAGAGATGCTTTCCTAAGATTTACTTATTTTGAGTTGCTAAACTAAAAATTCCTAAATACCCTATTTAAGATTTAATGTGCATAGGTAATTGTTGTGTTACCAGAAGAGTTGGAGTTAAATAGACTGAAACTTTTTTCAGACGTCTTCTGTCAAAAGAATAATTTCTTCATCTAATCTCAAATTCCCGGAAGGTTGAATGGCTTAAAATTTATGCATCATAATTTTCCTACTTTAAAAATATAAATATTTTGTCACTTTCTAAAATCAGGTGTATTCAGTGCAGAATTGTCATTCTTGTGTTGAGAAAAAATGTAAATTTAAAAATTAAAATTTTCAGTGTACTTTTAGAAAGAAACAGTGTTTGAGTTTGTGTGAAGGCCGA
Organism: Ceyx cyanopectus; assembly: GCA_013401355.1. NCBI lineage: Eukaryota > Metazoa > Chordata > Aves > Coraciiformes > Alcedinidae > Ceyx > Ceyx cyanopectus. Next base: position 18,209 of record VYZU01029859.1, on the reverse strand, counting down.
GAAACCCAGACACTTTACTTAAATGTAGCAATTCCTAGTGTTTAGAGGGAGAGGAAAAACATCTACAAAGTCACTATTCTGCATTTGCTCACAGTGAGATGCCTGGTACAGCCCTTCCTACTTCCTTCCCACTCTTACACCCTATAGCTTCCAAATTTGCTTGGCCATCTTTCAGAAGAAACTATCTGTCTGTAGCAGATGGAATTCCTGCAGTGTCTGAGGTGCAGTTCATGGGAGTATTTAATGATACTTCATAGGAGTGGTTTTTCATATTTAAAAATAATCTTTTCTTCCTGCCTGTACATTTCAGTTTGTGTGGAGTAAGAAAGGGCTTTGAACTCTATAAATGTGGTTCTGGAAACATGAAATTATTCTCATTCTCCTTGCAGGGTAATTCTGTCCAAGGCAGAAGCTAAATCATCTGTGAAAATAACATTTTCTTTCTTGTAAATGACAGCAACCCATAGGCACTGAGGAAGTGGTATGGATGGTGTCTGTGGGGATATGGAAATCTGGATGATAATAACAGAGTCCTCACAGGGATTTGACTTGATCTGTGTACCTCAGATTTGCTGAAATCAGTAAGACAAGGTGTTGGGAAGGAGGATATTGCAGCCTGATCTCCTCAACAAAGACTGAATCAGGCTTCTTTTTATTTTTGCAAAGAAAACACAGTACAGCTTTAATGGGCTGTGCTCTGGAGTCAGACATAGGATTATAGTCTAGCCCTGGCAGTGAATTCTCATTAAACCTATCTGCTTTAAGTAAGCTCCTTGCTGTTCAAGCTCTGGAAGTTATAGGGGGTTAAAAAAATGACCTTTTATTTGCAAGAAACGATGACCAAGGCAGCCAAATACAAGTCCCTGAAATGCTAGTTCATTCTGATTTTCTCATCACCAGTACTTTGCTGTTTGGACAGAATTCAGTTTGTGCTGTTCTCTTAAGTAGGAGAAGATGTTCATGTGCTGCTGTAGGCATGAGTTAGAGAGGCATTAATAAATGCCTTCCACTTGGGAAAATCCTTGAAGTTTATGTACTTGGGAGAGTTTACAGCAAGTATACAGAGAATTTGGTTGAGTGAAACTGTATATGCCCTACTCATAATTGGTTTAGAGTTGGTGTGATCACATTCATTTCCCATTGTTCTGGTATGATGCTTGTAGATCACAGTTAATGGTTGCTGTGCAATGCACTCATTTGCCTAGAAAGAGGTGCCTGGAGATCCGACAGAAAATCAATGATGCTGACAAATTTCAGAGTGTACAAAATATTTGAAGATAACATAGGTTTTTTCATTCTGTTTTCTTCCGTCATCAAGTGTAGTGTACAATATGGTGATCCTTTGTCTTCCTGGTTTTGCAAGGGAAGATAATTCTTTATTTCTCATGGCCATGAATAAGTAATAAGACATTTGTCTAGTAAGCTACAAGACAGAAGCTAAAATTGTTCAAGTAATTTTGGGGTTTTTTACTATTATTTTTAACCTTTGGTCTTTTAAAAACCATGTTTCCAGAACTGAAAAAAGAAACACATTGCAGTATCAACTGAAAAATGGTAATAAAGCATAAGAAGGCTTATCCTGTAGATCTGTTAAAAAAAAAAAAAAAAGGGTATGATCCATTTTGAAAGTTGTACTGATTCTGAGTTGCATGCCTCAAGATGGACAACTTGACCTTATTTTCAAACCCCATGTCTTTTGAAAAGTTAAACTAATTTTCCTTTATGTATTGGATTTGACTTAAAATTGAAGTGTGCTTAAATTAATAATAGAATAGTTTGGGTTCAAAAAGACCTTAAAAGATCTGGTCCAACCCTCCCACATTGAGCAGGGATATCTTCAACTAGATCAGGCTGCTCCAAGTCTCATCCAACCTGACCTTTAATACTTCCAGGGATAGAGCATCCACCACCTCTCTGGGTGTTCTGATTTATCAGTGATTTATCACCCACACTGTAAAAGATTTCTTCCTTATAACTAGTCTAGATGGTCTCAAGCTAACCCCTTTTAGTTTAAAACTGTTACCCTTTGTCTTGTCACTACAGGCCTTCATGAAATCTCTGCATTTTACAGGCCCCCTGTAAGTACTGGAAGGCCACAGTAAGGTCTTCTGGAACCTTCTCTGGGCTGAACATGCCACTTCTCTGAGCCTTTCTTCTTAGGTGAGATAATTTTTATGTCTCACCTCTGGGCTTGCTCAAACATCTCCATGTCCTTCCTGTGCTGAGGGCCCCAGAGCTGGACACAGGGCTCCAGGGGAGGCCTCACTGGAGTGGAGCAGAGAGGTAGAATCACCTCCCTCGACCCACTGGCTACTCCCAGGATACAATTTTCCTCCTGGGGTGAGCATTTTTCCAGCTCACCTCCAGCTTTTCATCCACCAGTACCCCAAGTCTTTCTCTGTAGGGCTGATGCTTCATAAAGATGTCTCCTGGTATACAAACCTGCTACACTGAATAAACAGATTTGCCAACAGATTCTCAGTGTTGAAGCAATGCCTAGCAATATGTGATTACGTTGTTTACTTCTTTCTTTGTATTGCTGATCTGTTACTTTCTTACCAACAAATTAGTCTATTGTTCATTCTAAATAACTAAAATTGCAGCACAAAGCATGTAAATGCATTCTTTTCATAAGAAGCAAAGCCTGTTCTGTGGTGGTTTTTTATTTTTTGCAATAAAATCACTTACTTTCAGTGATGAAACTTTAAAAGCAAACCCAAAACACCTTTTCCTCTGTTGTACAGGTACCTAGTGTTTTGAATTATATTTTAGTAACAAAAATCTTACTTCTTTATTACTTTATTTTAGAAGCCACGGATTAGATATCTTGGAGTTTGCTTTGCAGGTGCCTTGTTGGTCTTAGGACTCTCTGAACTGTCATTCAGTGCAGTGTTTGAAAACATGTTTATGTTTTAAGGGTATGCCAACACAGAACACTTCAGTCAAGACTCCATATAGCAGTGCAGTTGCTCTGTATTTCTGAATTTCCAGGCTTGAATTAAAACTGAAGTGTTTATTCTAGAAAAATATTGTGATCTGCCACAGTGCTTCGAGAGTGTGGCACAGACAAGGTGCTGCTTCCAACAGCACCCACATAAGCATAAGCACCACCTCTGGCCCTCCTCATGAGTGGGCAGAGATAGAAGGTCACTAGTGCAACACACACATGGCACTCTTTAGGTTCACAAGCACAGGCACGCTTGTGGATACCCCAAGTACCAGCAGAGCCACTGCCCCAATCCCAGGCCCCATTACCTGCCCTATGGATCCTCCTACTCAGCAGCTTGGTGCTTACTAATAAACACACACTGGTTCCACATTTGCAGGCCCCCCAAATACCAGTACAGACCCTCTGCTCACTGGACACCTCTGCATTGATTCAGACCCTCCTTGGGGTTTTGCTTGGGTTTGCTGGTGACTCACACAAGGGCACACCTGCCAACAGCCAGCACAGAATCATGGAATTTCCTAGACTGGGAAAGACCTTTGAAATCATCTAGTCCAATCATTAACCTAACACTGAGGAGACTATGAAACATATCCTGTTGGTGGCTACGTGAGAATGGCCATGGCTCATTAGAAGTGATGCACAATTCTATCTTTTCTGAAGGTGAAACAAGCACAGCGTGAGAAACTGATGTATGAAGACTAAAGGAATTACGAGGATATTTTNATTGAGTCGTCTGCATGCATCTCTAGTCCCGCCTCCACAATATCCCTCTCTTTCCATACCCGTAAGATGTGGAATAGCAACTTCAGGAAGCTGCTCTTGTGAAGAGGAAGCTGTAACAGGAGTGTCCAGTTAACACAATTATTTTATGTCTTGGTATCAACTCCAGAGTGTTTTCTTTGAAATGAAGGGAGAGGTGGAATTACGGGCTTATTGCTCACATACAGTTGCTTTGTGTCTGCAGGACAGAGGTTTTCATGTTTTCACTTTCATGATCTGTGGAGTTCTGAGATGTGTTATGTGTATGAATTAAAAATCCAGAAATAGTGCTGTATAGTGAACAAGGAAAGAGAACACTTAAAGAACTGAAGTAATCTACTAAAACATTACAGTTGATAAAGATGACATGTTTTTTGATGAGCTTTCAGTAAGACTATGATATATACTAATCACAGAATAAAATCATAGCATGCCCTGGGTTGGAAGGGACCTCCAAAACCCATCCAGTCCAACCCCTCTGCAGTAAACAGAGAGATCATCAACTAAACCAGGCTGCTTAGAGCTTCATCAAGCTTGACTTTGAATGTCTCCAGGGATGGGGCCTCCACTCCTGTTTCAGAGTAGAAAAACATGCTGCATGTGCATTACACCACAAATGGACAATACTGTGGTGTGTTTGTGGTGAAATGTGTGTAGCCAGATGTCAGTGAGGAAGCTCTGATCCATGCTTTGCTCATTGCATTTTTAAATGACAGTGACCCATGGTGGAAAGTTAGCCAATAGGATCTTATTCTCCAGTTCTGTGTTAAATACTGAACAATTTTAATTTCAAAATAAACACCATAGTAATCTGATCAGCTACATGGACCAGTGGTGTGGAAAATCAATCTAAACCAGAAAGTTGTTCTTAATTGCTGGTATTATGTATATCCATTAAAATAGCCATGGAGATTGTTCTTTTTGCAGCATGAGTATTGTAACCTTATGGGTTTGTTGGATCTTTCTGGAAATAGCTGGAAATCTTGAAGTCAAGTTTAAGGTTGGAGTGAAGCTTTGGTTTTCAGTGTTCAGTTTGTGAAGAAGTAGGAAAGAAAGGCTGCTGTTTTTCACAAACAACCCTACTGGAAACACTTGAGTCTGGTAAACATCCTTTCTGTGAGATCTGGAAGTATATAAATACCCATGTATTTGTGCTGTGTATGTGGAATCTATGAATTCTTTTGATGCACTCAATTAAGATAATAGCAAATTTCTTGTTTCTGAGTAGAATGAAGGTTAGTCTTGGCTGAATCCTATAGTTTGAAATGAAACTTACTTAGTTTGTAAACTAGAAGCAATTTACCTTTTTTTCTTCCCCAGGTATGTGTTCTTCTTGGATCCATGTAACATTGATCTAGTACACCAGAGGATCAAGTCTCTTGCTTTGTGTGTATCGGCTTGCCCAAGGAAGGAACTAAAAACTCTGGCTGATATTCAGAAATTTGCAGAAACTAATGGTATGCAAAAATGCATGTCTGTTTTTATTCATGTACCAGATGTTTTCATAGGATTAAAAAAGACTTGTGCATTAGCTGAACTAAAAATAAGTGTGTATTAAGAAACATTAATAGAAATAATGTGATTTTTTATTAAGCTAAAAACTTGACTAAATGATATGCTTCTGTCATGCCTTGGACACTTTTGAGATTTCATTTTTTAAACAGCAGCACAAAATGTCTGGGGGAATGTCTGACTGTAGGGTCTGTTTTCATCTTACATGGAAAAATACTGGTGTTTAACAGTAATGTTATTGGAATGTCTTCTTACAGATGGGGTTAATGAAAACAGTGCTGCTGTTGAATGTCACTTGCTGCACAGAGTGTGGTTGTGGGTGTGAAAATACTTAATGCAATGCTACAGTGCAGTTCCTGGTGGGATTTTTTGTTGTTCTTTTCATACACCTTTGATTTTTAAGTTAGTAAAGGAAACTAATAGTATTAGCAAAGGAAGTATTATACCCTGTCTCTCTTAAGGGTAGAACTTTTTTGCTTATTACTCAGTAGTAATAACACTGATATTGCTAACATTGATGAGTAGTAATAACACTGATATTACTAACTTATTAATGAGTAGTAATAACACTGGTATTACTAACTCATCTATTTAACAATGTTTGAAATAAAATGCAAACTTTCAGACCTTCCAAGAAAAAAACTTTGATGAAGTTTCACATTCTTCCATCTATTCAAGTGGGAGAGTTTTGTCCTAAGCTTTCCTACTTCTTTGCTTCTGTAAGATTTCTTGACAAGATATGTGGCTGAGGATGAATCAGTCTGGGTGACCATGGTCCAAGCAGTGAAACAGTTGGATTTTCACCAGAGGAAACATAGTGTTGATTTCTGTTCTGGTGCAGGTTATGTGAGAAAGCACAGCAAGCTGAGGAGGCCCTCAGAGTATTGGTGCCCTCAGGTCTCCTAGTGCATTGTGCCATCACATCTGGGTGTCTGACAGCCTGAATCAGGGAGCTGAACCATCACAAGCAGCTGTGTCAGCTCAGTGTAGCCCCTGGCCTGGGGACCTTTCTGCTGTGGGCTCTGAACTAAGGAAAAACCGAAAAAACAGTAACTTGCTGGTGTGGTGTCAAGGTCATTAGTAGTGAAGTTTAAGTACCTCTTGAAATAATGAAATGCAGCCATGCCTTGTTTTACAACAAACATTGTTCTGTGTTTGTAAGTCAAGTTTCTTATTAGCTATGCCTGAAATATGTTCAATGAACCATCTTTTAACAACACTCTTCCGAAACATGCTGTGCTTTGTTCTCCATTCTAAGTATCTCGCTTAGTAGGGTTTTATATTCTGTTGTTACAGCAAAACAGAATCAATGAGTTAAATTCTGAATTTTCATTGTATGATATTTGGCTTGCAAAAAAACAATACTAAGCTAAACTGAGCTTTCCTCTTGTAGGTGTATCTGTGCAAGACTAGAATGACATAATTCAGAGAAATACTATCATCTTCCTGGTTATGTTTCTACTTAAATGTTCACCAAAAAGTGATGGTTTGAAACAAATTATCAACTGAAGTGTTGTTCATCTTAGCTGTTTCATATGTATAGTAAAAGTGAAAGAAATATTCAGTCTTGTAGCAGAGCAAGAAAAGTGAATTATGACCAAAACTATAGCAGTCAATAAATAATTTTTCTGAGAGCCACTTTGTAACTATGATAGTGGATTTATATTGAATAATACTGAGATTATGTTTGACAGCCAGTTTCAAGTAACCACAGACTCCACTGAGAAAAGGATAATAGAAAAATCTGATGACCTTGATTGTGACTGCACAGAAATTAATTGCAATTTCTATGTTTGTGATCATATCTATTTATAACTTAAAGAGTTCAGCTGTCAAGTAAGGAGGGCAAGACGTGTTTGGTTTCTTGTGATCATCTGTGCTGAATTTTCTCAGGCTTGCAACTTTTAGCTAACATTTAACCACCATAATGTTAGAAACATATGGATAGAGGATTTAATTTTGCTCTGTTGAACCTTTCTGAAAGGTTTAACTCTTCCTGCATCCTGAAGATAAGGTCTCTGTGGGTCGCAGCATCTGCATGTGAGTAGTTAGTCATCTTCATCTGGTTCACAAGCCATCCTTGACATCACATTACTTGTCCATGCATCTTGGAGTTCTCATAAATTACTGTTTAAGGGCCCTTCTATCCCCATAAAAATCCCCTGTTGTGCCTTAAGAGATGTTACAGTAAGTTCAAATAGCAAGTAAGATTTCCCAGCTAGCTTAGCACTTATGGTACCTTTCCCAAAGTGGAGCAGACACTTGATTGTCTGTATCGAGAGTGAAAGAACTGCCACCCCTCAGGTTTAGAGCAATTACGGCAGAGCTCTTACTGTACAGTACAACTTGTATTTTTCTGTAAGCAAGATAAATAAGCACTGAGGGCAGGAAAGATGCTTTCTGGAGGCATGAATATGAATTTCATGACAAAGCAGCCCTTTTGGCTCTCTGAATAAGTAATGATGTACTTGCTGTTCTGCCATGATTTGGGAAAAGAGGCTGATTCGGTGAATGCCACTGCACCATTTCAGGACAGTAACTTCACTCTCACCCCCACTTGCTTTCCCATGGCCAGGTCCTGCAGTTGTGGTACCTTCCCACCTAAGAAGAGCAGCCCATTTCTCACAAACCTGGTTGATTTTAGAAAAACTAAAAGTGTATGTGTTTAATCTCTTCAGAATATTTGGCACTCAGAGCACTGGGAAACAGTTGTGACCTTTTACAGGAGGAGGAAAAAATGAAGGGAAAAACTGGGCAGTTGACAGCTCAGATCTTCAGCCCTTACAGGCGTGCGCGTTGTAAAATACAGGGATATTGTGAAGCAACTCCTGGAGCAGCGTTGGCTGAGAACATGTTCTCATGTTGTTCGCACACAGCTGTGCTGATCCTTCAGTTTGTAGAGCTATGTGTTGGACACATCTGAGAATATTGTGTATGTTGCACCTGGCCGCTGCTGGTCTTCCCATGGTTTTATCACTCAGCAGAACACCTCAGACTACTTGGCAGTCAGTGTTTTTGTCTTGGCACTTAAAAAGCTATGTAAGGTGACTGAAAGCTGTTTTTATTTCCCAGAAAGCTGACTGATACTTCAAAACCTAACATCCATGGCATAGTCTGTGTCCAAGGGCTTGCTAAAGCATTTTGAAATTTTCTTGATGATAAAATCCATGTATGACTGTGCCAAAGGAATGATGAATTGTCATTATTACAAAGAAACACTAAACAGGTGGCCGTGACTTCTGTCATGTTTAATTCAGTGGTNATAACTATATTAGTTATAGGCATCTTATCATTATATTCTGCACCACTAGGTCTTTGTGAGCCTGGTTAGGTTCATTTGGGGATCATTTTTTGAATGTCTGGAATAAAANTCATATGTATAGTAAAAGTGAAAGAAATATTCAGTCTTGTAGCAGAGCAAGAAAAGTGAATTATGACCAAAACTATAGCAGTCAATAAATAATTTTTCTGAGAGCCACTTTGTAACTATGATAGTGGATTTATATTGAATAATACTGAGATTATGTTTGACAGCCAGTTTCAAGTAACCACAGACTCCACTGAGAAAAGGATAATAGAAAAATCTGATGACCTTGATTGTGACTGCACAGAAATTAATTGCAATTTCTATGTTTGTGATCATATCTATTTATAACTTAAAGAGTTCAGCTGTCAAGTAAGGAGGGCAAGACGTGTTTGGTTTCTTGTGATCATCTGTGCTGAATTTTCTCAGGCTTGCAACTTTTAGCTAACATTTAACCACCATAATGTTAGAAACATATGGATAGAGGATTTAATTTTGCTCTGTTGAACCTTTCTGAAAGGTTTAACTCTTCCTGCATCCTGAAGATAAGGTCTCTGTGGGTCGCAGCATCTGCATGTGAGTAGTTAGTCATCTTCATCTGGTTCACAAGCCATCCTTGACATCACATTACTTGTCCATGCATCTTGGAGTTCTCATAAATTACTGTTTAAGGGCCCTTCTATCCCCATAAAAATCCCCTGTTGTGCCTTAAGAGATGTTACAGTAAGTTCAAATAGCAAGTAAGATTTCCCAGCTAGCTTAGCACTTATGGTACCTTTCCCAAAGTGGAGCAGACACTTGATTGTCTGTATCGAGAGTGAAAGAACTGCCACCCCTCAGGTTTAGAGCAATTACGGCAGAGCTCTTACTGTACAGTACAACTTGTATTTTTCTGTAAGCAAGATAAATAAGCACTGAGGGCAGGAAAGATGCTTTCTGGAGGCATGAATATGAATTTCATGACAAAGCAGCCCTTTTGGCTCTCTGAATAAGTAATGATGTACTTGCTGTTCTGCCATGATTTGGGAAAAGAGGCTGATTCGGTGAATGCCACTGCACCATTTCAGGACAGTAACTTCACTCTCACCCCCACTTGCTTTCCCATGGCCAGGTCCTGCAGTTGTGGTACCTTCCCACCTAAGAAGAGCAGCCCATTTCTCACAAACCTGGTTGATTTTAGAAAAACTAAAAGTGTATGTGTTTAATCTCTTCAGAATATTTGGCACTCAGAGCACTGGGAAACAGTTGTGACCTTTTACAGGAGGAGGAAAAAATGAAGGGAAAAACTGGGCAGTTGACAGCTCAGATCTTCAGCCCTTACAGGCGTGCGCGTTGTAAAATACAGGGATATTGTGAAGCAACTCCTGGAGCAGCGTTGGCTGAGAACATGTTCTCATGTTGTTCGCACACAGCTGTGCTGATCCTTCAGTTTGTAGAGCTATGTGTTGGACACATCTGAGAATATTGTGTATGTTGCACCTGGCCGCTGCTGGTCTTCCCATGGTTTTATCACTCAGCAGAACACCTCAGACTACTTGGCAGTCAGTGTTTTTGTCTTGGCACTTAAAAAGCTATGTAAGGTGACTGAAAGCTGTTTTTATTTCCCAGAAAGCTGACTGATACTTCAAAACCTAACATCCATGGCATAGTCTGTGTCCAAGGGCTTGCTAAAGCATTTTGAAATTTTCTTGATGATAAAATCCATGTATGACTGTGCCAAAGGAATGATGAATTGTCATTATTACAAAGAAACACTAAACAGGTGGCCGTGACTTCTGTCATGTTTAATTCAGTGGTAACTCTGCTGACTGCTCATTTAGGAATTAATATTCCTATCTGTTATGTAAATGACTGGTTGCAGATAGATACAGGAACCTAAGGTGTCATTTCTTTTTTTACAGGATGTTGGCAGCACCTCAGTTGTCAGAATTCTGCAGCTACTAGGCCAGGCTAGTTGGTGGACTTAGAGTCAGAGGTAAAGCTACATTAAGTATGCTGTGGAAACTGACCTAAAATAAATCAGTAAAGGAAATCAGAGCAAGGCAAGGAACCTTAGGAATCTAAAGACATCTTCATGGATAGCAATCAAGGATGTCTTTGCAATTAGCACTGGGACTTGCCTTACAAATAGCAGTTACATCCATGGCTGCTGCTGGCTCCTGATGTTTCCCTTGTGCTCCCATTTCCCTCTGCCCTTTGTTTTTAGTGGAAGTGTGCTGGTTAAAAGTTAATCCTTTGCCAAGTATTTTCCTGAAGCCTGTGGAACTATACTAGCTATATATAATAAGTAAAT
>VYZU01029854.1:0-25806 GCA_013401355.1 Ceyx cyanopectus | reverse complement strand
ACAGCAGAGGAGTTCCAGCCTTCACACTGGCCCATGGAAAGGAAGGCTGCTGGGCTGGCTAATTCTCTCCAGTGCTGCTCATTTTATTTCCATGCTTAGAGCTTCCTAAGATGAGCTGCTTCCAAGTTCTGAACACTTAAATTATTATTTATTATTAAATGCTTTAACTATTTTTTAGAGAAGTGTTGCATGTGAATTTATACCAACTGGAATTTTTATAGTGAGGTTTATTTCTAAGAGCAAAAATGCTTTGTGTTAGATTCAGCTGTGTGAGCACCAGATGCACGTGGATTTAACCCAAATGGACTGGTTCCCAATTTCCCTCGAATGAGTCTAAGATAGAGAAGAAGGAAAGAAATCATTAGAAGGATTTTTGTTGGTGTTGTTTAAACACTGTGTTGATCTTGGAGGTAGAAATTCTTGAAAATTTAAATGTGTTGAATTTGTTTTTCTGCCTCGATTTGAGGTCAATGGTAATTAATTCATAAACTGATTCCCCCCCAAAAAACCTTTGCCTGGAGATTTGAGGGAATTTGAGAGGACAGTTGAGGGAAGTTTTGCCTAAGCACTGCATGAAAGAAAAAAAACCAACTTGTTTTGAGTGTCCCTTGTCCCTTTATTGCTGTTATAACCATTGTAATCTCTTGGCCTATGGTTAGAGAGAGGTCATTTTGATTAAATTAACTTGGTTTATTCCAGATCCACGCAGGACATTCCACTTGGCTCTTGAGCCAGTCTCTTTTTCAGTCTGTCTGTTAGTGATCCTAATCCTTGGACTTCAAAGCCTCTGCTGTTTATAGCCTGTTAAAGCCAGGAAGTTTCTGATGGATTAGAGCAAGGAATGAGTTTGAAGTTTGTAATGTGCACCACTGTCACTGATAAAGTCTGCTTTATTACCCTACAGTAGGATCTGCACTTTTATGGCTATTCACTTTTAATTGGTTCTAGGAAAGCTGAGGTGCTTAACCTCCCAGAGCATCAAGGGATCCAGTTCCTGCCCCTTCCCATGTAAGGGACATGTTTGGTACACAAGCAGATCTTGACTTTGTCGTTGAAACTCTTTTGTGTTCTGTTTTGTTTTGTGGGTGTGAGTGGGAGGGCAGATGACTTGTCCTCCTGACTCATCCTGTGCAGTAAATTGGGAATTGGATTGAGCTCTCCTGAGTTGTGGCTGGTGTCATGCCATGCAGATGTTTTGCTGCTTCTTTTTTTCCTCTGTCAGCACCAGAAACACACTATAAATGAAAATATTATCAACCCAAAATGTATTGAAATAGAGGGAATTTGTCCTTAGGCATGAAAAATTTTTGAATGCATGCAAATTAAAAAAAAAACAAAACCAAACAAAACACCTGTGGAGCTTTGGTTTGGTGTTTTTTTTAATGAATTCAATAGAATCAGAAAATTGTTTAGGTTGGAAGAGACTTTTAAGATCACCAAGTCTAACCATTAACTCAGCACTGCCAGGTCACCACTAAACCATGTCCCTCAGCTCCTTCAGAACATTTACAAATAGTAAATTACATTTACAGTAAATGAAAATAGTAACAGTGAAAATACATTTAATAAATTTTACAGTAAAATAATAGTAAATTAACTGGTTATTCCTATGAGACTTGGGACCAAGGATGTAATCTGTTAATTTGGAACTCAGAAGATAAGCAGTGGCTTAGGAAAACCAAATCAACCTAAAAAAACCATCTGCAAGAGGAGTCTGTGAGAAACTTCATACAACCATGTTTGAGTTTTTAGAGAGCTCATTATGATGGTAAAACTGTTGGTTTTTCTATGTGAAATAGCAGAGGGAAAATATCACAGCATCACAGAGTATTAGGGGTTGGAAGGGACCTTGGAGATCTTCCAGTTCAACCCCCCTGCCAGGCAAGGTCACTTAGCACAGTGATTTTAAACCAGAACCTTAAAGCTTTATAGAATCATCTTGCTGATCACAAGTGGATTCAGGGGATGTGCTCTCCTTGCCTTTGCCTGAGATTTGCCTCTATTCTCAGCCATACAAGAAGCCTGTCAACCCTGCAAGTAGAATATTAATAGAAAGATTAAAAGCTTTGAAACATTACAGGAAAAAAGAACCACTTTTTTTCTCACTCACTCTGCATCCATTAAAATAAACATCGTGGTCCCAGTGCCTGCTGCTGGGAATATTTGTGTAGACAGGATGGTTGTTTTTTTTCATTTTCTCCATCAGCCAACTACTTTTTTGACCTTTCATTTGTATTTGTCTAAATTGCTTGTTCTGAAATTCAAGAAAAAGCCTGTGATAGAAATTCCCCCTGCTCCATCACGTTTATTTCAGACAAATGAAAAGACACCATTTTGTCTACCACATAAATGGCATAAAAATGTATAAATGCATTATGGTCAGTAAATATGCAACAAGCTTCAAACCACGTGTGGCAGCTTGACCTTTTTTTTAGGTTCTATTATAGAAAAATGAAAAGTGTACTTGAAAGAAATGGAACTTGCTGCATAGTTTTATCAGTTGTGGTCCCTGGAGTTAAGTTGCTGATAAACTTTGAATAAGATCCAGACTGTGAGGCTTAGGGATATTACTGCAATAATCATCTTTGTGTTTCCATTTAATGCTGTTAATGGACAACACTGATATCAACCCACTGAGGATACAGAACCTGAGTATCCTGGGAATTGCTGGATCTTAAGGAAGTGTTAACTTTTAAGACAACCATGAAAACATCTTCAGTAGCAGGTTTTGTTTTCACACAGTATCTTTAGCAGTCAGCACTCAAAGGAATGGCTTTTGAACATCTCATTAGGTTTAGAATTAATTTGGCTTCTTGACAATGGGCATCATAACATTTTCCTTGACAGAAGGGATTAATCATGCTTTTACTCTGCTCTCAATCACGTTGTGAACATGTCGCAATGCTATTTCTTAAGGAAGTCTAGAAATTTAGCTTAAAATATAAACCAATAAACATTTAGAGCTTGGTTTTGTTCAGGTGGGCACTGTAACAAAATTTGGCTCTTAAGCAATGTCCTGAAAGGCAGAAGTTGCAGAATCTGCTTCTTCCCTTGTTAACTTCTTCCAGGAGTTAACCTCTGTTACTATTTAAGATGTTTATTCTTATTTATGCTTGAATTTGCCTGGTTTCAGATTCCAATCATTGGGTTTTGTTATGTCTTTCAATGCTTGGTTGAAGATATGTGGCATTTTTCTTCCTGGGTAGGTACTTATGTGCTAATAAAATCCACTTTTTAGTCCTATTTTTTTAGCAAGCTAAATAAATTGATCCCCGAGTTCCACCGGAAGGCATTTTCTCCTGCTCTTGAATAACTTTCAGGGTTATTTCCTCCATTTCCAGTGTCTTCTTTACTGTGAATACACATGTGGTAAATATAAGAAAGATGGGGACAGAATTTTCAGCAGGGTCTCTAGCAAGAGATCAAGGGGTGATGGTTTGAAAGAGGGAGATTCAGATTAGAGAGAGAAGGAAGACATTTTTGAAGCTGAGGGTGGTGAGAGCCTGGCCCAGGTTGCCCAGAGAGGTGGTTGATGCCCCATCCCTGGAACCATTCCAGGTGAGGTTGGCTGCTCTGAGTAACCTGCTCTAATTGCAGATGTCTAATTGCTTCCTGCAGGAGGGTTGGATGAGATGAGCTTGAAAGGTCCCTTCCTTGTTATCATTGTGATTGAGGACTTTGAAGGCAAAAGAAATTACTCGGAAACTACTCCTTAGCCAACCACAGTGGTTGGACATGAAGAAAAATTAAAGTGAAGCTGAGAAGAGGTGCAAAATTCTTCAGAAATAAAGTGTAATACTGAATTCCACGTTGGTTTTGATTGTTGTTTCCCTAGATTCCCTCTGGCCAAAGATTCGTGTGCCTCTGAAAGTTGTTAGAACTGCAGAAAACAAACTTAGTAACCGTTTCTTCCCCTATGATGAGATTGAAACGGAAGCAGTGCTGGCTATTGATGATGATATCATCATGCTCACCTCAGATGAACTCCAGTTTGGCTATGAGGTAAGAGAATGGTGTTCTTCCTGTCTTTTAAGCATCCACTTCACCACTGCAGATATCTAGAAAGTGGAGGAATTGCTGCACAGTCTGCTGAGTTAGATTGCTATATCTCTCTTTACTGTAACAGCTCACTGAAATATTTTTATGTAGTCAATACTTGATGGAAAAAACTGCCAGCTAGCAGAAAAAATTTGGTAATAGGGGTGGACAGTATTGCCAAGAGAATCTAGAAAGCATTGTGTAATGGAAGCAGTCTGGAGAGCTGATTGTTACTCCCTTAAGTTTCAGTTTTCAGCCAAATCAGAAGTGTTGTCCAAGTGAATGTGTCTTGACATCACAGAGATTAAGTGTTGGGAACAGAGGAGGCCTCTTGAGGGACATGGCTTGGGTAAGGTGAAGTACAGTGAGTGAAAAGAGTCAAATGCTTTACTGAAGTCCAGGGAGACAACATCCACCACCTTGCCCTCATCCACTAGGTGGGTCTCCTGATCACAGAAGGAGATTGGGTTGGTTAAGCAGGACTTGCCCTTCATGAACCCATGTTGGCTGGGCCTGATCCTCCCCATTGTCCTGCTCTTGCTGTGTGATCACCCCCAAGATGAACAGTTCCATAACCTTCCCTGGTACCAGTCAGGCTGACAGGCCTGTAGCGCCCTGGATCATCCTTCCTGCCCTTCTTGTCATCCAGGACCTCCCCAGTTGAGCAGGATTGCTGATAAATGCTGGAGAGAGGCTTGGCAAGTTCCTCTGCCAGTTCCCTCAGCACTCTCGGGTGGATCTCATCTGGCCCCATAGACTTGTGGGTTTCCAGTTGGCTTAGCAGCTCATTAACTACCACTTCCTGGATTATGAGGGGATTATTCTGGTCTCTCTCCCTATCTTCCAGTTCAGGGGATTGAATACCATGAGGATAACCAGACTGACTATTATAAAGACTGAGGCAAAGAAGGCATTAAGTATCTCAGCCTTTTCCTCATCCTTGATAACAACGTTCCCCCCTGGCATCCAGTAAAGGATGGAGATTCTCCCTGGTTCTTTTTTTGTTGTTAATATATTTGTCAAAACTCTTTTTATTGTCTTGCAGCAGTGGCCAGGCTGAGTTCTAGCTGAGCTTTTGTCCCCCTAATGTTTTTTTCTACATAACCTAACTAAATCCCTGTACTCTTCTTGAGTAGCCTGCCCCTTCTTCCGAAGGTGATAGACTCTCCTCTTTCTCCTGAGTTGCACCAGAAGCTCCCTATTTAGCCAGGCTGGTCATTTTCCCCACCAGTTCATCTTGGTCAATACCTCACCCCTGGAACCATCCCAGGTGAGGTTGGTTGGACCTCTGAGCAACCTGCTCTAGTTGCAGCTGTCCCTGCTCCCTGCAAGTGGATTGGACTAGAGGAGCTTTAAATGCCACTTCCCACCCAAACCAGTCTGTGAGTCTATGAAGCACAGCTCGTTCTCCCTCTCAAGTGGAAGAGACAAGCAAGCAGCAAGAGTTAGGACTCAAGACATGACTTGAGGTAAAGTTGGTATGCTGATGTAATAACAGAGATCTTAAGTAGTGGAGGCAGAGATTTAATCTGTAACGTGTGTCTCCAGAAAGGAAATACTTCCCTTGCTGGGTTCAGAGTAACAGGTTAGTCCATGAAGTGTGAAAGGCAGAATGAAGAGAAGACAATTGAGGGAAGGAGGCTCTTTGGCCATGTGCTCTGTTTTCTACACTGAATGTTTGAGGTGCTTTGCTGCACCAACAGAGCATCAAAACAAGAGTTGGCAGCTCTGATAGCTGACTGACTTTGGTCTGTGTTGGTGCTTCTGACTTTGAGTTTTGAGGGTGAGTTGATGGGATGGAAGATTGCAAATCCATGCTTGCAGAAATCCTGCTATTGCAGTTTGCTTTAATTTTCATCGAGCTGTCTCAAAGTAAATAGAACAAAATTTCCTAAAAATCCAAGGGGTGGTGTAAATAGTTCCAAATGAATCTCTGTTCCTTGCAGAGCAGTCTCAGAGAGCTTTGAAGCAGAGCTTGAAACTGGGGTTGAGTTTCTACTGTGTTGGCCAGAAGTGGTGAGAAGTAGAACTGTGGTGCTAATGTCTCTGAAGGGTTAATTTAAACATCTCCAGTGGAGACTGTCTGTAACTTAACTAGATTGAGTCTGGTCACTTAGACATGAAAGGGCAATGCTCATAAAAAAAAAAAGCAAAATACGATGAAGCAAAAAAAGTTGAGGTAAATTCCCCTGTAGTCAGGGTGAAAAAGGTGGCAGTTGGGACTTGAAGCTCTTCTTCTTCTTCTTGACCTTCTGTGGACCAGGAGCATTGGTGGAGGAACTGAGTAACAGTTCTTATAATCAGGGTGAGAATGTAACTGTTTGGACTTGATGGTTTAGTTTGGCAGACTGAAAACTATAACTTTTGCAGTTTCATCTTATTCTTTTTTTGATTCTGGGGATTGAGCTTACTATGCAAAAATTAAAACACATTACTGAGCAGATAGTTGAGACAAACCTGTGGGTAGTTCAGATTGTTCTGTTTGGAAATGTTTGGGTTTTTTTTTCTTCTCCCCTGCAAAATAAAAATTATTATTTTTTTTAGAAATTTATTTAAATGCAGAAACATAGCAAAATTATTTCATAAATTCCCCAGTTTTCCCTTATAGAGGGTGGGTGATATCCTTCTTAATTTCTGGCACAGAAATCAGGGGCTGAAGATTGATCTTTCCTGTCCCTGAGTGTTTGTGACTTGCTTGACAGGCCTGAGCTGGCTCCCAGATGTTTAAATTGTCTTCAGCCTGAGATAATTTATTTATCTGTTTATATATGTTACCAGAAAAAGTATCTCTCAAGCTCTTGACTCATTTGCAGGGGAATCCAGAGGGAACAGTAGCAGCATATAATGTTACTGGAGAGTTTTCTTTCAAAAGTATGTCTGCTTCTGCTTTGGTCATAAGAAGGGCTGGAAACGTGACATTCAGTAGTTTTCTTTTCTCCTCCTGACATCCTTGAGCCTTTACATTTAAACATGTGGCCAAACCCCCTCTGTCACAGACTTGTCTGAATGTATAGAGCAAGCCTAAAAAAAAACAAAACCCAGAAAACTTTGATCTCTGTACACTTTCAGCCATAAAAAATTATAGTAACACTCAAAGTGTCAGACATTTTTAACTTGTTAAAAGTGAACTATTATGGTACTGTGATTTATGACATGGTGTAAATCTATTGGAGCAAGCAGAAAAATAGTCCCTGTGTGCTGCTGTATTAAAGGGAGCAGAAGACTACTCACAGCATTCTGACTTTGAAAAAAAAGTATTTCTGTGAAGTTACATCATGAAATCACAAGCGTGACTTGGGGAACTGGGGAAAAAAAGCAATCCATTAGGGCTGGACAGCTTTTTCCCTGATTATCCATCTTTCTTGTTTCACAGAGTAACAGAGAAACCCAAGAAAAAGAGCAAGTACTTACTTGGTCGTAATCTTTAACAAAAAAAAATGAAAGCAGAACAAGAACATTTCTTCCTATGTATGCAGCACTTTGTCCTTACAAAGTGTTTTTCTTACAGCAGTAATAAAAATAACCAAAATTGGGTTATTCTTATTATTATTGGTTATTTTATTATTATTGCTTTGAGTTTTAGAAAGTATGGTTTGGTGTGTTGCTTGGTTTGTGGGTGTTTCTGTTGTAAGCTTCTTACCTTCTGCTGATAGATGGTCTTCCTGTGAGCTGGTTTTCAGTGCTTCATGTCTCTTCTATTAAAAAAAAATATTCTCTGCTTAATTGCATATTTCCCTAGACTAAAATAATAATGAAGTTTGAATGCCTGCCTTAGAAGAATTGTTCTGTACTCATTTTGACAGTGAAATGTGTGTTTTTTCAGCATCTGTCAGAGGAATAATATAACTCTACTTCTCCCCACACTGCATGGCCACATTCAAAGCTATTCCTCAAATTGAAATTATCTTTAAAATTTTGTGCATGTGAAGCATCTTTTGGCTTTCTTTTCTAGTAATAGCACAAACCATCCCTTTGAGGACCAGGGGAGAACTGAGGGTGGATGAAGCTCTGGGAGAAGAGTAGAAATGGATTCCTTGGGATTTCTTCCATTCATGGAGGATAGTCAGTATTTCATTCTTACAACGTTGATGTGTAGCTTTGGAAGCACTGATTATTTTTCTGTTTAGTGAATTTTTAAATTCTCTAGTTGTAATTAGATGGTTCCTAAAGTTGCATGTGACATAATATAGTCTAAGAAACTTAATGAATAAATGCTGGAGTGTATTCTAGAAAAGGAAGTGCTTCTGTGTCCTGGCTACATGGAGAAAGATGGCAGCACTTTTCATGACACAGTGAAGCAGCACAGAATAGGAGGCTACAAAGATGTGAGACTGGAGCAAGGCTGTTTATGTCACTTGGGGAACTCGACTTGGAAACAAAATCACCCTCATTTTCTCTTGGCATCTCTTACAATATGTTTAGTAAAACTACCCCAAGTCAGAAATTTGGTTGGACTTTGTACCTGGGAGATGCTTCATCCAAAGAGATTTATCATAGGATGTTTAGGGCTGGAAGGGACCTCCAAAGGGCATCTAGTGCAGACCCCCTGCAGTGATCAGGGATACCCTCAGCTAGACCAGGCTGCTCAGAGCCTTGGCCAACCTCACCTGGAATATCTCCAGAGATGGTGCCCCAACCACCTCCCTGGGGAGCCTCTTCCACTGATCCACCACCCTCAAGGGAAAGAACTTCTTCCTGAGATCCAGTCTAAATCTCCTCTTCTCTAATTTAAACCCATTTTCCCTCATCCTTTCACTCCAGGCCCTTGGAAACAGCCCCTCTCCAGCCTTCCTGGAGCCCCTTCAGGTACTAGGAGGTGCTCTTAAGTTCTCCCTGGAGCCTTCTCTTCTCCAGGCTGAACAACCCCAGTTCCTTCAGCCTGTCCCCACAGCAGAGCTGTTTCAGCCTCTGAGCATCTTTGTGGCCTCCTCTGGCCCCGCTCCATCAGCTCCATGTCTCTCCTGTGCTGAGGGCTCCAGAACTGGATGCAATACTCCAGGTGAGGTCTGAGCAGAGCAGAGGGGCAGAATCACCTCTCTCCAGCTGCTGGCCACACCTTTCTTGATGCAGCCCAGGATGCAATTGGCCTTCTTGGCTTCAAGTGCACACTGCTGGCTCATGTCCAGCTTCTTCTTTGGAGGTCCCTTCCAGCCCTAAACATTCTATGAAATCTGTACCAGTCCAGTGCATTCTAGTTGTTTTTTATTTAATGTCATTTGGTCTCTCAAAGATGATGCCAAGGGCAAAACTGAGAAGGTACAGGAATCTCTGATCCTGTGTCCCAAAGGCATGCTGGCAGTGTTCTGTGAAATCCTTTGTTGAGCCCTGGTAGCTTATATAGTGGTGCCTTGCAACAGCTGGGAGCTGGCCATTTTAATAGGCTTAAAAAAAATTATTAACATTAAATCATTAGATTTTTGAGTTTTAGAGAGCAAGGAATAAACTTCTGGAAGAGGGAGCATCCATACCTTTGCATTTGGGTTCTTGTTAATAGTTTTTGACCTCATGTCAAAATAGACCTCTCAAGCCCTTGGGGGTTTGTCTGCCAGAAATCTATTTTGGTTTGGTTTGGGTTTGTTGTTTTTTTTTTAAATAAGCAGAGGGCACCAACTCGTAACACCATCCTACAAGTTCCTTTCCTTGAGCTGCAAATCATCTCTGCTTTCATGAGCCTGCTGGTTTAGAGTATTGTCCTATCTAAATACTATCCTAGCACTTGTGCCCTGGAACTGTCTAGAAAGATTGATTTCTGGATAAAGTAAGAGTCGGGGAGTCCAAAGATCTGGTTCCCATTCTTGTTTCCTGTATGATTTTTGGCAGGTTTCCTCCTCTGTATGCTTGAAATAATAACTGCTCTCATCGTGGGTTCTGAAGCTATATTAACTGACAGCAATAAAGTGTGTTGAGACATGTAGATGGAAAAGTATCTATAGCAATGCAGAATCACAGAACTGTAGATAGAGAAGTAGCAACTCTAAGCTAATTGTTTTATCACCTTTGCTTTGCCAAAATACTCAAGAGTCCTAGAGTCCAACTGAAACATGCTGGCACATCAGCAGTGCCCAAAAGTGAGCTGCTGAGGGGGTGAGGTTTGCAGGAATTGCAGGGAACACTTTATTAACTGCATCTTCAGCTGTAGGGTCCCCTTGCCTTTTTTTATCAAGAAAATTGCTGTGCTCATCAGGTGGTCACTGGGAGGATTTGTGAGATGCTTTGGTGTTGATCACACACAGGGCAATGAAATCGTGGCTTCTTTATTTATTTATACACTACCACCCTGAAACAGAAAAAAGCATCAAGCCTTGTATTTTTCCAACAAACCTAGCAGTTAATTGGATTAAAGGACCAATTTTGATTAATTTGTCTGCAAATAACTCAGATAAACACTGTTACTGATAGGCAAAAAGACTGTGTACGTAGCAAGCTAAGATCATTCAGACCCTTGTAAATAGTTATAATCCTTCCTCCCTTTTTTTTACTAACACAGAAATTGTCCATTATTTAATGTGGCCAGCAGTGTGGAGAACTGAGGTTGTGTTAATGATGCCCTTCTTCTTGTTCTGCTCTACTGTGTTTGATCCTGTAGTCAGCTGCAAAATAACATATGGAGTGACAGGGATGGGCTCTTGATTGTATCCAGCTGTCTGGAACAAGTCAAGGGCACAGAGCCTTCTATGTAGCAGTAGATCTGTCCAAGCACCCACTAAAGAATACCAGAATTATTAAAATATAAGCCTGTTTTAAGGCTGTTCCTATCCAAGGGGGGGAAGGTTGGTTGGATCTGAAGCCAGCTGTGAAAGTCGTTAGGTTGCAGCCATAATCTACTGAGGTTAACATCAAAGTTCCATTTTAATCACGCTTGGGGTTAGTTAGTGTGAAAATCTTTTTGAATAGTTGTATTTCTCTACAAGAAGGGGGTTAGGATTGCACAAGAAGGGGGTTAGGATTGCACAAGAAGGGGGTTAGGATTGCTTTGGAGGCCTTCTGCGTGGGCCTGTGGCTTCCCCGAGTGGTAGGCCCTTTCCAAATAGAACTTGGCCTTTTTCGTACTTTTTCAGGTGGCTTCCTACTGAAAAAATTGGAACTGTGAAGAACTGAAGTGCTGTCCAAAGCAGATGAGTTGCACCCACAGGTGCAGGGTGTGCAGGCCTGCTTAGCAGCATATCATGGCTTGTTTTTTTTCTCCTCAGGTTTGGCGTGAGTTTCCTGACAGGCTTGTTGGGTATCCAGGCCGCCTCCATCTCTGGGACCATGAGATGAACAAATGGAAATATGAATCAGAATGGACAAATGAAGTCTCAATGGTGCTCACTGGGGCAGCATTTTATCACAAGGTAATCTAATAAAAAGAGGAGATCTTCTCAACACTTATCAATAAAAAGGTTGGGGGTCAACAGGATGAGGCCAGACTCGTCAGTGGTTCCCAGCAACAGGACGGGACAATGGGCACAAACTGGAACCCAGGAGGTTCCATCTGAATGTAAAGATTTATTTTTTTTCTTGTGGGGGTTGCAGAGCCTGGCCAAGGCTTCCCAGAGAGGTTGTGGAGTCTCTTTTCTCTGGAGAGATTCCAAACCCATCTGGACACTGAAATCCTGGGCCCCCTGCTCTGGGTGACCCTGCTGGAGCAGAAGTGTTGGATAAGATCATGTCCAGAGGTCACTTCCAACCCCTGCCATGCTGGGATTCTGTGTGATCGAACTTGTAGTATGCTAACATAACATGGGAACCTATTTTAAAGAGTTGTGTGTGTTTCTGTCAGTGTTCTGTGACTATTCTGTGGTGCCATGGAATAGAATCACAGAATGATTTGGAAGGTTGGAAGGGACCTTTGAAGGTCACCTAGTCCAAAGCCCTTGCAGTGAGCAGGGACATCTTCAGCAGTTATAATGTTTTCTCCAAACGGTCAATTGCAAACTTTCCCCTAAGCCTCTTTCAGTTACTGTGAAAACAACTTGATTTGTCCTGCCTGTAAAATACAACATTGCCTTTATAAACTTAAATAAGAACTCTGGCCAGTTTGCATGACCTGTAACTACATGGCATGCTTTGCAGTGAATATTGCTTTGTAGCTAGCAATTTAAAAAAATAAAACAGATGATAAAGAAATTTGTGGTCAGGAAAGGAGAAATTATGCCATTAAACACCAAAAAATTACTTTCTGTCTGCTCAAGTCATCCTTGGCTGAAGGCAGCATCACAGTCTGCCCATAATCTATCATTAGCAGCCTGCTGTTTAGTGACTGAAGTATTTGGTCTTATGATGACTGTATCTGTATTTAAAATGATCTTCACTCTCTGTCCCTTTCCAATCTACAGTATTTCAACTATCTTTACACCTACAAAATGCCTGGAGACATCAAGAATTGGGTGGATGCTCATATGAATTGTGAAGATATTGCCATGAATTTCCTTGTGGCAAATGTCACTGGCAAATCAGTCATTAAGGTGAGAGCTTTCTGCAGTTTAGCTTTACAGTGTTATGCATAGTCATATAAAAGTATTTAGTAGGCTTTGATGTATTACTTTATCTCCCTTTTTTTCTACCAGTATCTTGTGTCTTGTTCACTGGCTGTGGTAGAAAAGCACTTTTAGTAAAACTTTATACTAACTGCGAGATATTGGTTTGGTTTTTTACCAATTGGTGGTTATTTCAGCCATCTAGATGAGGCAGAAAAAAGTAATAATATATGTGTGTGTGTGTATGTGTATATATATATACACATACAAATATTTTAACTATTTGAGATCACCAGAAGAAAGAAATTGCCAACTGTCCACAGCTCACTCTGTCATGGCCTGGCAACAGCTGATTTATAGGAATGTTAATTGAAAGAATGTTAATTGCAAGATCAGCTTTAAATGAACTTTTTATCCCTGAATTAATTTCCTGACACGTTTCGACACGTTTTCAGGTCTGGACATTCACTCTGTACATTCATTTCCAAGTGTGTCAACTTGGAATGAAGCTTTAGAGGCCACCAGGCATTACTTCAATTAGCAGGGTCCATTTTCCCATCTGTCCATCATCATTTACTGGGCTCGCTGGCTGCATTTCCTAGGAAAGTCTTTAGACTCTAAAGTGCTGTGTTTTTGCTGAAAAATACTTTTGAGCTGTCTGAGGGCACAGCTGAGTAATTTGGCACCTCAGGGCTACTCGGAGAGTCTTGTGGAGTTTGCCAGGGGGCTGTTAGCTGGAGCAAGCAAAAGAGTGTCTGTTGGATTAGCGTTCCGGTGAAGTATGGGAAGCTATATTTCATCACTGTTATGGCTGCAAGAACAAATGGTGTTTATACAGGGACCTTGGCAGTGAGAAAACAGTCATTAAACAGGAATTAAGGAGCTTGTCATCACCACTTCTTTTCAGTTACAGAAGGAAAAACCCCTCCAAGCTGGTTTTATTGGGCCCCTGTGAATTTTGCAGTCAGCCAGGCCAGATGGAGCTGAATGGAGGAATGGAGCAGTTGGTTTTTTTTGCCTTTTTTTTTTCTCTCCTACCTCCCCCCCCCTTTTTTGAGACAGCTCAGCTTACACTGCAGGCATGTTCAGAGGTATTGCACTGCTCTCTGTGCAAGGAGATTAATGTCCCTTCTGTTGCTATTTGATGATATCTGGTGTGCCTTTCTGCAGGTGACCCCACGAAAGAAGTTCAAGTGTCCAGAATGCACAGCAATTGATGGGTTATCACTGGACCAGACACACATGGTGGAAAGGTGAGTGGCCACCCTTCCTTCTTCTGATTGCTTTATTCTGATCTGTCTGATCTTATCCCATGTCTCATTAAATTAGGCTCAGAAATGCTTACTGATTTTCTGTAAATTGCTGATTTTGAAAGAATGTCGCATGGATTTGATCAGCCTAAGTCCTTCCTGCAGTGGATGCAGTGATGATGATCCTCCATACTGCAAGAATGGAATTTAGAAGGGCACAATTTTTAGCCTGTAGGACACATAGATGAAATTCAGGCTTCTGGCAGTACTTTCAGTAATGCCATGTTTCTGTTTTACCATTGAACATCAACTGTAATGAACGTGAGTCTTGTTAGATTTCGATGGCAGACAGTTTCTAGCTTACCAAAGAGAAACAAGGATATAAATATTAATGTTATTTGAATCCATGTTTGTTTGTTGTCTCCAAAGACTGGAAAGCATGTTGCCTCAATATTTTGGTGAGAATTTAGTTTTGAAATGAAGTCAGTGGTTGGAAAGGCAGTGAATGCTTCCAGGAGTTGGTAAGTCTAAGGGTTGCATTCCCTGCTTTACAGTAAAATGGCTTCTTAGCCTTGACCAAGACACAAACTTCCTCTGCTGTGGCTTCTGAATGAGTAAAATAAAGGGAAAATTATTTGTTTTCACCAAACTGTTCAACACCCATGTTTTCAGAGGGCTCTCTGATAATAAAAGTACCTATGAGTTATTAGATGGAATTAAGCTGAGGTCTAAGTCTGCAGAGCAGAGACCACCAGAGGAGGTGACAAAGGGAAACAGGTCATTTCAGGTGTGCATTGACATAACCTAGTTCTTCTACCAGTTACCATCTTGATGGGGAGGTTTTTTCTATCCTCTGCAGCACTTGGCAGATTTCAAGTGTTGTATTCAAATGCTGCACTTGAACAATGTAAAGTGAGAATCATACATTGAAATCTATACAGTGAAAACTGATCAGTAGGTTGGGGGCTTATTATGACAGCACATAGGAATTTTGTTCATGAGCTAGGTTCTCATTAAGGTAAACACTGTAAAAACAGAAGATGAAAAAGTGTATTTTGCTCCAGAGTGCCCTGTGATACAGGGTAAAAGCTGTGTCTCTGTGTCTATAGCTAATCTTGTATCCTCAGAGCAAAGCAGCATTGACAGTTAATTGAGACCATGTTTAAACTGTCACTTTGCTTCTCTGTAGTTTCCAACAGTGGAGAAAATTGGTTTGTGGGACATGTTAGATTGACTCCAAATCCACATAACTTAATTATTTGCATAGCCAAAGGAGCACATGCTGACATCTAGTCTCAGTGCAGGAGATTCCTTGTTTTTTAGCATTCAGAAATGGCAAGCAGGTAGCCTGAGCTCATGACCTGCCCAGATACTCAGGGACATTTCCAAAACCTCATGTTTGTGAAACATTCAGTTTCTCAGGGCTGACAGGGGCATGCACAGCATTTAGTGTTGGGTTTCTGGTTCAGAAATAGCAGAGAGGTGCCCAGCAGCTGCCTGATGATTGTTGTGTAGGTTTCAAAGGTTTGGGAAGTCAGTTGTGGGGATCTGACTAGGAGAGGGACATAACTAACCAGCTGGGTTGGGCCTTTTGACACCTTCATCAGAGTCAAAGGAAAGATGGTGCAATTGAAGTCTGTCTCTTATTAAGAGATTCTTTCTCAGTAATCCTGATGGATATTTCTAGTGAATCACAGGGAAGCCAATACTGCTGTTCAGTTTCTTCAAGGTAACGAGAAGACTTCAGTCCACAGGGTTATCAAGATCTGTCATTTAGGGTACATAAACCAAAGAAAGCTTTGAACAATGAATCCCCTTCTTCCCTGATTTAGCTTTTACAGCAGGTCACAGAAGAAGCCATAGGAGCATCTCATAATCCCTGTATTTATTTACAGGTGCTGTTTAAGTAGTAAAAACTTTCCTGCCTTTATAATCTTTGCATCCTGGCTCTCAAAACCAGAGGATAACTCTGGAAAATACAGTCTAGAAGGCAACTGCCTGTATGGTAAATACAACAAAGGGGCTGAGCTGCTTCTGTAGCAATGCTAACAGCAGCATCTGACAGGTTAAGTATTTGTCTGAGTCAAAGCAGGAAGCAAGCAGAGACAAACTGACCAGGTACCAGTTGGCCAAAGGCTGCAGGTGCAGAGTTACCCTGCCAAAAAAAAAAATAATATTTGGGTTAGAAAGGAGAGGAAACTGATGATGAGAGACCTTAATGGCCACATAGTTCACCCAGTCTGCTGGGGGTGAGAGGGCTCGTAGTTCCTGGGTGCTCACAACCTTCTTTCCTTGTTGAACACAACTGGGTGTTGGTGCCAGAGCAAGGGAGAAAAAGAAATTTATCTAGTTCAGCCAGAGTGATAAGAAGGTACTGATTTTGTTGTTTTGTTTTCACTTCTTAACACTGAAGTGGTTTCTTGGTGGTTACAGGTACCTTACTGGTACACTTGAATGGTCTTGCCACCAGAATAAGCTTGGCTGTAGAAGGATTCCATCTTGACGTTTTCTTCTAAGGCCTCCTCTTTGATCTGGGGGGTATAACATCTGGAGGGAAGAGGTCGGTTTTGTCCCTGCCACACATTTAGTTTTGTCTCTTGTTCTGAGGATGCTGCTTAGTTCTGCTTGTGGCTGTGGCCACCACCTGCCTGCCAGGCAGAAGGCTCAGCTCACTAATTAGTTTCACACTGGCCATCAAGCAGCTGTTACATTACAATGTCCTTCAGTCATTACTGATTTGAACCAGTAGATGAGAAGTATTCTTGTATTCCAGAAACCAGTGAGGGCCAGCAGCTGTGCAGACTTCTCACATGCACATCTCCCACTGCATGTACCACCTCACCCATGAAGTCTGTGGTTTTACTGCCACAAGACTTCTTCAGTGTGCACAACTTGGATGACTTAGCCATGTCCCTTAGAAGGAGCAGGTGATTTTCAAGTGTGACCTTCTCTGAAAATCCTAGAAGTTTAAGGTATCACACCTTGGGCATTTGCTGGAGGCACCAGAAACTGTGTGTGTTCCTGGAGAAAACACTTGACTCCTGCTCTCCATGTTTCAGTGCCCAGGGCCCAAAGTTTACCCTCCTGGTGGTTCACTTGTCATTGCACACCTTGAACAGCTACTTGGGTCTCTTCACTTCAGTCCTGACTGGTGCCTCCTTTTGCTGTTTCAGGTCTGGAGCAAATAGTGCTTGTGTCAGGTCCAGAGGTTGCTTCTCACTGCACACAGTTTCCTTACACTCCTGAGTTCCTTTTCAATTATTTCCTAGTCCAAAGATTTGAATCTGGTAGTAGGAAGAAGTTGGAGGGGATGAGAAGGTAGAAGAAAGGGAAGTTATCTGTGTTGATCTACATCCATGGCAGGAGGGCTGGAATTAGATGATCTTTAAGGCCCCTTCCAGCCATTCTGTGATTTACCTATTTACTTGTGTAAAAAAAGAGGAGTTTTCTGGCACTTTTGTCAGGCTATCAGATGGCCTGAAATACAACCATTATAGCTTGAAACTGCTCTGGAGAGAGGTAGCACTTGAACAACCTGGGGCTTTGTGTTCTCCAGTCATCGGCTCTAGTTAAGGAGGGAGCCATGGGATGGCTCAGAGGCTGAGGAATTAATTTGGAAAACCAGCCTTTCTGTCCCATCTACTTCAAAGGAGCATTTGGGGCAGAGCTGAGCAGTCCCCATCACAAACCTGTCACACTCGCTCCATGTGATTGACCAGGTCTGCTGAGGAAAATTATCCTGGAGCCTTAGTGGCCCCCTAACCCTTCGAAGGGGTCAGGAGACTGTGCACTGGTGGGAGAGCCAAGACCTGCTCTGGGACTGCCTGCAGCACATGGGCTGCTGGAGCCAGCTCAAAACTCTTTTTTTTTTTTACTTCTGTTATTTTCCTTTTTTGAATGGCAAAAGCAATGTGACCTGTTTTCTCGGAGCTGTTTCTGCTGTGGGGACTCCTGTTGTGATTTGTGGTGCCTGAAGTTCTTAAAAGCTGTTTTCTAAAGCAGGCTGCTCCTTTTCACTGGGCTGAGACAGGTTTTCCTCACCTTGCTCCTGCAGGTACTGTGCCTTTCCATGGAGGAGTTCAGAGCCATGTAAGGTTAAATGTCTGGTTTTCAAGCACACAGCTCTTCCCTTCTTCTTCCATTATTAAAACCAAAAGAGTCACAATGGCTCCATCTTTTTTTTTCTTTTGTGCTAATACTGCTCAGTATCTCTTTAGTTAAATGAGGAAAATTAACTTAGTTGGGTTTGTTTTATAGTTTTAATTCAGCTTCAGTAACAGTACAATAGGCACTGTCTATACATTGAGGCATGTTGATTAGTGTGGGGAAAGCTGGAGCTTCTGAAGAAGCCTGAAAAAAAAAAAACCCCAGATATTTTTATTTTTTCAGAACTCTCGTTTTCACAAAGGTTCAGTTTTTTTGCAAAACTGTCTAATGATTTTTAAGATCAAAATAAAAATAAAAAAATTTTAAAACAAAACCAAAATAATTTGGCTTTAGGAGCCAAATTAACCCAACAGAGCCACCCTTTAAGAGACATGTTGACAGTTAATCTGTTCTGGTTTACAGCATGTACATTGCTTGAAGAATGACTGGAATTCTAGGGGGAGGGAGATGGGAAGCTTTCAACCTCCATGTGCACATGTGCTGCTGCCAGCATCCCCTTGCTCATCACTGTGATTAAACAGATAAATCAAACACCAACTTCTTTACAGTTCTCTCTGCACTCCTCTCTTTTTATTTATTCTTAGTCAGCACGGCTGAAACACTTGCAAGTGCAAGAGGGAAGGTTTCTGCCAGGTAACTGGTGGTGTGGGAGCTGCTAGGCAGCCCAGTCACTGGAATTCTTAATGACACTGGTTTCCCTTTCACCAGATCTGAATGCATCAATAAGTTTGCCTCTGTGTTTGGGACCATGCCTCTCAAAGTGGTGGAGCACCGTGCTGACCCTGTCCTGTACAAAGATGACTTTCCTGAGAAACTGAAGAGCTTTCCCAATATTGGCAGCTTGTAAAGGCAGAGACAAACCCCAGTGATGGAATTGACTGTTGAAAAGCTGCTCTGGAGGATAGAAGGCCCCAAAGAATAAAATGACTGGAGACTAGGTTACATCTGAAGGCTGTGGGAGGTAATGTGTTCTGGTATGTTGTCTTCCAATGACATTGCATAAAGATGCAGTGGAAAGCTGAGCAGGTCCTCCCACAAACATCAGACACACAATTTGCTCCAAAGAAGGCTGTAAGAAGAAAACAGAATCTCACTCTCTGTGAGCTGGCTGTCATGACTGACCCCCTCTGTTGCCCATGCTGCAGCATTCTGGTTTATAAGCACCCACCAGTTCAGATCAACCCTCCTCCACACTGAGCTGCTCTCACAAAGAGAAGCCCAGTTGGTGGGCCTATATCCTTTGAGCTTAATTGTTGGCTTAAATAACTGTGCAACAAATATTTTCTTCTGCATAGTAAGACAAATGTTTATTTATTTATTTTTTTCCACAGTGTCAGCAACAAAACTCTTTGTGGTGTCACGTGGTTTAGAGGGCAAAGCATTTTGTGTTACTGCAGTTCTTTTGATGCAGGTTGAGGCACACCCAGCAGTGGGGGGGATGGCCCCTCCTTCAAAGCAGAGACCTGCAGGCCACAAATCCCATTGCTGCACCTCTTCTTCCTGCACAAACCTCAGGTTTTCTGCTGCCTCCATGTGAGAGACCATGACTCTTATGTCAAAATCAGTTGTGTTCTACAGGAAAGGATACACCTGTCAGTCATGTTATATTTTTTTACTGTTGTTCTCAAAGCAGTTGTCAGGTTTACATCGTAGCCATGCATCAGAACAACAGCTATGAAATGATTTTGTCACATCTGAATCCTCTTTAGTCAGCAGTGTGGTGTTAGTACTGATTTGTCAAACACAAATTTACAGAGATTCCCAGTTCCATCCTGAATAATGTGACAAGTCCATGTTAGTGCACACTTGCAAAGTTCTATCGATTGACATTGTTGGAAAAAAAATGTTGGGGATTTGCTTGTCATTGGGGAACCCCATTGCCACAAGCTGCCTCTGAGACCTGCAGCTCAGAAGGGCTTTTGGAAAAGCTTCACATTTCTTACATTGGAATTGTTTCTCAATACTAAAATCAACCTGATTTGGGAAACAAAATGCAACAGAATTAGAAATAAAAGTGCCTGGATAGTTGCTCTTGCCCCTCAATAGTAAAGAGGATCCCAAAAAAAAAAGAGAGATCTCTTTTCCATCTCTGATGATAAAATATTTGCTACCAGATAAGGGTGATTGTACTGGCTTTTGAAACTTCCATTGCTGCCACTTCTAGAGACATCCTCCATGGACTGCTTTTCTCTTCACACCACAAGCAACCCTTATTCCTCAGATTTTGCCAAACCCCAAACAATAGGACAAGTGTTAGGCATCAGGGTTCACCCCCTCTCCTAAGCTGGATATGCAGCAATGACAGAAACCAAATGAAAGTCAGGCTAGAAACAGGAAACATCTGCTCCTATTTGTCTCACCCCCACTAGGACTTATCTTACTGCCCAATGCAGTGGATGTGCTGCGAATGAAAATCAGATTGTTCCAATAGCTCTGAGGGGATGCTGCTCTGCACAGCTCCCCTGGATGTGCCTCTAAACTCTCTTCTCTGATTCTCTGGGAACCTTTAATTGCTAGGAGATGTTTCTTGGGGCTGTCTTCGATTAGTTCCCAGGTTGTTGTGGGAGGGGGCGTTAGGGAACAAGGAATGCTCTTGTGGTGTTGACAACCACTGTCTGCATATCACAAGGTAAGAGGAAGGTTTGTCTCTCACTGTTTCTCTGCAACCTCTCAGGTTCTTTTCTTTACAAATCTTCCTGTTGATTCACAACCGGGCTCTTGGGCATCAGGAGATGATGGCAAATTTCCCTTGATGTTTGCTTTCAAAGGGTGGCTGTGACAGTGGCATGGTCATTTCACTTTGGGCTGTTCTTCTGGGGCTGATACCAGCAGTTAAACTGAGTTAAAGCATCTTCCTTACACCTAGTGGTGAAGCTACTCCAATTTCTTGGAGTTGCTTTCTATTGGCTCTCTCCTTAAGCCAATGCAAAGCACACCTTTTGCACAGAGTCTTAAAAGACAGGGAGGATTGGAAATGGTGGACTATTTTGAAGTGGGGACAGCTTAACCAACCCTCCTAAGCTGTCTCAAGGTGGTGAAAAGGCAGCAGGTTTTTGTTCCTGCATCCCTGGATTCCCTACCACAAAATGCCCAGTGAGTCCTGTCAATCATGTCTTGTCCTTCTGTCCTTTTCCAGTTGCTTTTGGAGGGCCATCTCATTTAGATGGTGATTTGTCACTGATTTCTGCCATGGAATAAAACCAAAAGCTGTCAAATGGCCACTCTACGTTTATAATTGTGACATTCCTGATGCAAAGTCTGTTAAGCTAAGATGTACCTGTCTTACCTGCTTTGGAATGGGTTATGATGTAAGTCTTTAAGAAAATTTTACACTTTTCATTGTATGGTTGTTATTAAAAAAAAAAAAAGTTTAATATTGGCATATTAAAAAAGTAAATCCAAGGAGTATTTGTTGTATTTCACTTTCACAGTGGCACGAGGAAGAAACGTGCATAAGTTTTGCTCCATAATTTCATGTTAAACTGGAATATTCTCAGTTTAGTTTGGAAGGGTCTGCATTCCCTGTAACTGAGTTGGATGGTCATCTTTGAAGTAGAAGTTTGCACAAATTCATCCCCATCACCTTTTAGGGGAGAGTAGTAGTTCCTCTAATTTTCTGCCAAGATTTGACAGTAGCATTTATCTTGGAGAAATAGGGAACAGATCCTTTCTCCTCTTGTGGAGAGAGACAGCAAGTGTTCAAGGATTTTAAACTCAGAAAAAAAAAACCAGAAATCCAAATTATTGTGAGGTGGAATTTAAGAGATGCTTAGTACTTCTACCTTCTTTTGCTNAAAAAAAAAGAGAGATCTCTTTTCCATCTCTGATGATAAAATATTTGCTACCAGATAAGGGTGATTGTACTGGCTTTTGAAACTTCCATTGCTGCCACTTCTAGAGACATCCTCCATGGACTGCTTTTCTCTTCACACCACAAGCAACCCTTATTCCTCAGATTTTGCCAAACCCCAAACAATAGGACAAGTGTTAGGCATCAGGGTTCACCCCCTCTCCTAAGCTGGATATGCAGCAATGACAGAAACCAAATGAAAGTCAGGCTAGAAACAGGAAACATCTGCTCCTATTTGTCTCACCCCCACTAGGACTTATCTTACTGCCCAATGCAGTGGATGTGCTGCGAATGAAAATCAGATTGTTCCAATAGCTCTGAGGGGATGCTGCTCTGCACAGCTCCCCTGGATGTGCCTCTAAACTCTCTTCTCTGATTCTCTGGGAACCTTTAATTGCTAGGAGATGTTTCTTGGGGCTGTCTTCGATTAGTTCCCAGGTTGTTGTGGGAGGGGGCGTTAGGGAACAAGGAATGCTCTTGTGGTGTTGACAACCACTGTCTGCATATCACAAGGTAAGAGGAAGGTTTGTCTCTCACTGTTTCTCTGCAACCTCTCAGGTTCTTTTCTTTACAAATCTTCCTGTTGATTCACAACCGGGCTCTTGGGCATCAGGAGATGATGGCAAATTTCCCTTGATGTTTGCTTTCAAAGGGTGGCTGTGACAGTGGCATGGTCATTTCACTTTGGGCTGTTCTTCTGGGGCTGATACCAGCAGTTAAACTGAGTTAAAGCATCTTCCTTACACCTAGTGGTGAAGCTACTCCAATTTCTTGGAGTTGCTTTCTATTGGCTCTCTCCTTAAGCCAATGCAAAGCACACCTTTTGCACAGAGTCTTAAAAGACAGGGAGGATTGGAAATGGTGGACTATTTTGAAGTGGGGACAGCTTAACCAACCCTCCTAAGCTGTCTCAAGGTGGTGAAAAGGCAGCAGGTTTTTGTTCCTGCATCCCTGGATTCCCTACCACAAAATGCCCAGTGAGTCCTGTCAATCATGTCTTGTCCTTCTGTCCTTTTCCAGTTGCTTTTGGAGGGCCATCTCATTTAGATGGTGATTTGTCACTGATTTCTGCCATGGAATAAAACCAAAAGCTGTCAAATGGCCACTCTACGTTTATAATTGTGACATTCCTGATGCAAAGTCTGTTAAGCTAAGATGTACCTGTCTTACCTGCTTTGGAATGGGTTATGATGTAAGTCTTTAAGAAAATTTTACACTTTTCATTGTATGGTTGTTATTAAAAAAAAAAAAAGTTTAATATTGGCATATTAAAAAAGTAAATCCAAGGAGTATTTGTTGTATTTCACTTTCACAGTGGCACGAGGAAGAAACGTGCATAAGTTTTGCTCCATAATTTCATGTTAAACTGGAATATTCTCAGTTTAGTTTGGAAGGGTCTGCATTCCCTGTAACTGAGTTGGATGGTCATCTTTGAAGTAGAAGTTTGCACAAATTCATCCCCATCACCTTTTAGGGGAGAGTAGTAGTTCCTCTAATTTTCTGCCAAGATTTGACAGTAGCATTTATCTTGGAGAAATAGGGAACAGATCCTTTCTCCTCTTGTGGAGAGAGACAGCAAGTGTTCAAGGATTTTAAACTCAGAAAAAAAAAACCAGAAATCCAAATTATTGTGAGGTGGAATTTAAGAGATGCTTAGTACTTCTACCTTCTTTTGCTTTTAAGCTGTATTGGTGAGTGTTGAGCACTCTGGAAAAATGTTCTACTGACAAATATGGAAATAGATTGAGGTGGGCAATTATAATGTGAAAAAATACCTCAAGATGTTTCTTGGATGCCCTTCATAATGAATGTCTGGTATGCTGGGTGCTTCTCACAGGTAGAGCAGCTTTTGATGGGGAAAGGTCTCAAAAATGGTTAATTAGCACTGCTAATTACCTGTCCAGCCTGTTCATGTGAAAGCTGTTGCATCAAGCCTACAGCAAAATACAGGAAGGAAAACCTCAAATGGATGGTGCTGATGAGAAAATGAGTTTAAAATGCCCTAACCAGATATCAGAGTAAGTATAAATTTTCTTTTCATCATTCTTCTTAGACTCACATGTTTAAATTTTACTAGGACTGCTGCAAAGCAATTGTAAACTGATAGGTAGACTTGTGGGTAGTTCTTGCAATTGTGCAAAGCTCTTGGAATTATTGAAGAATCTTTGCCACCTTGCAAAATTGTGTTAAGCAGGAGGTTAAAAAGTGAGTTACTGGTTGGTCCAGCTGCAAACTTCAGTCTAATCCTGCAGACTTGAGCAGAGTAAACCCTAGGCAAGTGTTCTGCCTATGTTGTCTTTTAATTTTTAGGCTGAAAAAAAAAACCTTTTCTGTCCAAAACTGCCAGAAAACTCTGAACATAGTATTTTTGCTGATGATATAATCATTTTTTGCTGATGACACCAAGCTGGGAGGAGTGGCTGAGAGACCTGGAGACCAGAGAGACCTGGACAGTGTGGAGAGCTGAGCAGGGAGAAATTTAATGCAATTTAACAAGAGAAAGTGTAGAGTCCTTTATCTGGGGAAGAACAACCCCATGTATCAGCACAGGCTGGGGGCTGATCTGTTGCAGAGCAGCTCTGGAGAAAGAGACCTGGGGNGGGGGGGGGGGGGGGGTGCAGAGGGTGGGGGGTCGTTCTCTTCTAGCAAGACATGCGACAAGAAGAAGTGGCCTCAGGTTGCACCAGGGGCATTTAGGTTGGACATGAGGAACAGTCTTCCCTGCAAGGGTTGTCAAGGCCTGGCCCAGGCTGCCCAGAGTGGAGTCCCCATGCCAGGAGGGGTTTCAATGCCATGGAGATGTGGTGCTGAGGGACTTGGTTTAGTGGTGCCCTGGCAGTTCTGGGCTAACAGTTGGACTTGATCTTAAAGGTTTCTGCCAACCAAAACAATGTTCTGATTCTATGATTCTGTACCTGAGGTACTCAGGCTAAAGGATTAATGTTGCTTCCCACATGTCTGTAGAGCCACACACTCAAGAAAAGCAGCATTTCTCACCTGTAAACTTATAGGTCCCTCCGTTGCAGAAGCTTTTTCTTCCGAGGGAGGAGCCAGGACTCAGCTGGGTGCTGAGCTTAGTGCTGAGGACTGTGGGGAGCAGTACCCAGCATTGCCACACTTCATACAAAACAGGCAGGGGAAAAGGTTGGAAGCAGAAAGGACTGTAAAATGAGATGCAGGAATTCAGCGAGGAGCAGATTGCTAACTCAGAGCATCTGTCTTTGCCCTGCATGAGTTAAGTTACAAACTGAAAAGCAAGAGAAAGTGGAAGATCCCTTCACAAGTAATAAACACTTGTTTGTCTTGAGTTAAATGCAACACCTTCCCATGTGGGCTCCAGCTGGCCATAAGCTGGTGCACCTTGCAATGACTGTTCCCTTCCTAGATATTGTACATCCAGCTGCTCAAAGGTTAATAACCTGCTTTTAAGAAGTGGAAGAAAAAAGGCAAAAGCTGTTGATTTTACAGGAAGGAAAAATTGTTTTTCATCAAAACTGCCTGAACTTTAACCTGTCTCGAAGTTCAAATTCTAGGAATGTGGTAACTCTGCTGCTTGCACCCACATCTCCCAGAGAGAAATTTTTCCATGCCAGTAGGAAAATGCAGCTTCCAGAGAAGATTGCATGTTTCTGATCCTGGTCCTGCTGCTGTTTCAGGCTTGTAGAGAGATGTTTTAGCTCTTTGGCAACATTCAGGTCAGGAGCAGTTTCTGATGTAAACCCGTACAACCGGGATGTTACTGAAACTGGCTTTAGGCTCTCCCAGTCTGAACTCTGCCAACATCTGGAGAATCTGGCTTTGAGTGCTTGGGGAGGGAAGGAATTTTTCTTCTCCAAGTGAGAGGAATGGATGTTTGCAACAGCACCTGCATTATCCATTTCTTTGTGAGATGGGAAACAGCCACACTCCATCTGAACCAAGCTGATGCTCCCGGCCAACAACCAGAAAGGCCAGAAGAGTTCTGTGGGTCTTGGTGGGTTGTCAACACTGCTGGGCACCTTCTCAGCTCTGCCCAAACACAAAGGGCACCTTCCCGTTCACC
>VYZU01029850.1:0-14830 GCA_013401355.1 Ceyx cyanopectus | reverse complement strand
TTCCAGGTGTCTTCTGAACAAGAGAGTAAAGAACAGTCTTGGACATAGAAGTATTCCTTATATCTTTTAAACCAGAATCCAACTGTAGTGTTAACCAAATCCAACACTAAAGTGAAAAGAAGCTACTGATATAAAGAGTAGGTTTAGAATGGAAAAACAAACAAACCAACCAATCCACAAGTGACCTGAAGACCAATCCTTATATAAAATTGTGGGACAGGGCACAAATAAGCAGTCTGGAGAAAATGAGCCAAGAGGTGAAAGCAGAAGCCTCCAAAGTAGTACTTTTCCAGTACAGTAGATGTTGATTTGTTTGTATATACAGGCCCAAAGGTTTTTAGATACTAAAGGTTGAACCCTATTTCAGTGCTTCAGTATGAGGGACTCTGCAGCATGAAGTCTTTAACAGTGTTGTCCTGGTAAAAAAGAAAATAAATTAAAAAAACATAAAAAAAAAAAAAAGTAAATATAAGAGCCAGGCAACCACTGAATGAAGTATAATGGGCTGTAACTAAATAATCTTTTCACTTGCTTCAGTGGTCTTTAGATGAGGTCCTAGGAGCTTTATCCTGCACATCCTTCCCAGACTGAGCTCACACAGGGCTGTTTATAATCATTACTTCTCTGTCATCATTTATAACTTAGATATAATTTTCTAGGAAAGACCGCGCTATCTAAAATGTGCAAAATGGGTGATTTTGCAGCTAGAGTGACATGTTACTGCATAGCTCTGCCTGTGTGTGAACACCATTCACTTAGTACAGTTGTAGGTGATTACAAGAATCATTAAGCAGCATAAAATAGTGCATGCTGGCTAACTAATGTGGAATTGATTCTCCTTCTAGGTTCATTTTTTTATGTCCAATGAACTCCACTGAAAATCAGTAAACTGAAGGTAAGATCAGTAAAGACT
Organism: Ceyx cyanopectus; assembly: GCA_013401355.1. NCBI lineage: Eukaryota > Metazoa > Chordata > Aves > Coraciiformes > Alcedinidae > Ceyx > Ceyx cyanopectus. Next base: position 13,917 of record VYZU01029850.1, on the reverse strand, counting down.
GTAGTAAAACTGATAAGTGAAAGAAATCAGGCTTACAGTTTAATGAGTAATAAAACTCTAAGAAACAGAAAAAAAATCTAACTTCCAGCTACAACTGTGTATTTATTGTAATTGTGCTTTATTATTATCATTCAGGCAATTTTCCTCAACATTAGCTTTCAAGTGATGCTTTGTAAAATTCTGGGGTTCAGTAGGAGAAATGAAAGTGTGCAGAGCTGTGTGAACAGGGATAAAGTCCCCAAACAGATCAAGCTGCATGCTTCTGAAACTTCTGAAGTTTCTGCTCTTCGCTCCCATCAGAAAGCCACTCCGTCTTCTCAAAGCTTCTTCCCAAACTTGCCTTCCATTTGCCAAGCATTGGTATCTATGTCTCCTTACATTAGCTGCTTTCAACAGTTCTGGCCTCACAGATCTGTCGGAATTAGGAAACTCTATCCCAATTTCAAAGTTTTAAAAAAAAACCAAACAAACCCAAAAACAAATGAAAAACCTTAAAAATTTAAAGTCTGCATCCTGATACTGAAATTCTATTCAAACCACCTTTCTTTGGTTCACTTTCTTCCTCCTTTATCACACACACTGTCCTACTGCCTCTCTCAAACCAGCATTTTCCAAATTTTAACAAAAATGGGTTTTTTTGAGGTATCCCAAGAGTGACATCAGGCTGTGACACATGGCACTGAGCTGTCATGCAAGATTGTGTGATGTAACATTACACAATTTGATAGGCAAACCTGATATGACACCACAACTTGAAGAGATTAACTTTTCTTTCACCAGAAGCCAGTGTCACAATTTCTGCAGGGCATACATGCACGAAGTTTGCTAACACATCCATTTTTATTTTTTTTTAGCTGAAGGCTTAACCGTCGACCATATTAACAGTGCCGACTCACCTACTGTGATTGCCTTGTACGTTTTGACAATAATTTGTGCTGATGACAGGATGAAGCTATTGTCATAGAGGAGTCAGTCACTCATTTGAGTCATTGAATGGTTTCATTTGGAAAGGACCTTAAAACACATGTAGTTCCAACCTCTCCCACTATACCAGGTTGATCAAAACCTCTTCTGACCTGGCTTTGAACATATACAGTGATGGAGCATCCACAGCTTCCCAGGGCAACCTGTACCAGTGTCTCAACACTCTCAAAATGAAAAGCATCTTCATGCTGAAAGCTAACCTAGTGCTTAGAGAAATTGAATGTTTCCTTCAGAAAAAAAAAATATTAGATTATTACAATGATTATAAGCCTTAACAATTATTAAAGCTTGACAAACATAACTTTCATACATTTGAAAAAAAACAGATTTTGATGAATATGAAAAAGCTTCTCACATTTCTATGGGAAAGTGTTGATCCTCCACATGAAAAAGTCCAATTTCTAGAAGCTATATTTAGGGATTTTTTTTCCTCAAGAATGCATTTTATGTGGATATATTCATGGCATTTTAATTCATATTTCCATCAAATATTAGCCCCAGTAATTAGGCAGAAATACAAGAATATTCCTCTCAGACACTTTCCATGATAACCACAGAAACACATCATGTCATAGAATCATAGATATTAGGGGTTGGAAGGGACCTAGAAGATCATCCAGTCCAACCCCCCTGCCAGACCAGGATCACCTAGACCAAGTCACCCAGAAACAGATCCAGGTGGGTCTTCAGTGTCTCCAGAGATGGAGACTCCACAACTCCCCTGGGCAGCCCGTTCCAGAGCTCTGTCACCCTCACTGAGAAAAAGTTCTTTCTTGTGTTGACCCTAAACCTCTTGTGCTCCAACTTGCACCCATTGCCTCTCGTCCTGTCATTGGATGACATTGAGAAAAGTCTGGCTCAAGCTCTCCTTAGGGTATATATATAATTTTTTACATGGACATACACACAGAACAAACTGAACTATTTTATTCACACTCTCAGTCTAGATAATATGTAGGAAGGCCTTTTATTCAGCCTCTACACTTTTTTATATATAATAGTTCCATAAACTATATTTTTGCTGTGGAGTCTTCAGAAACTTATTATAGGCTGCAAAAGGATTCTGTGGAATTGGTCTAAAGGGGCTTCATATTTATTCTCTCAAATATTGTGTTTAATATGAGTTATCTAATTTTGAGCTCTGCAAATCGCGAGATTTTTTTTTTAATAAAAATCAATCTTTTCATTCTCCTTCATCTCCAGTAATCAGCACTAGTTCAGATCAATGGGGCTTGAATCAAAATAGACCCCTGCTTATTCCACAAGACAAATAGCACAAATTCATCTTGCTGTAACATCTGCAGTATCAAGCAGTATTTAAGACTGGTGCACAACGCAACATTCTCTTAATTGTGCTGTAGGACATTCAGATAAGCCTTACTCCCCAGGATATATACTCTAGCCACTACACCTTGGTTCAGTGGAGAATCTCTTACTCATAGCTACCTCCGTTTTCATTGAGCAGAGCAACCTGAACTTTTCCACCACTGGTTTGACTGGTAATGTGGATCAGGAGTATTGCCAAAAAAACAACCACAACAATTGTCTCATCTTAGGGATTCTTTAGGTTTTATTATGTATAGATAGTTTACTATAAGACACTAATAAAATCTTTAAATCCTTCCACACTTGCAGACTGCAACATAGGCTGAATAACACACATTTTAAATTCAGTATTGTTACACATTTATAGTTATTTGGTAATTATTTCACCTGTAATCAGCAAACAAATATTGTCCCTGTTGCCTATATTTCTCTTTGCTTAGATGAAGTAACAGATGTCAGTCCTAGCACCAAAGAGACAAATCCTGCTCGGTTTGGGTTCACCTGCATTTCCATTATACTTCAAGGGAATAAAATTCAGCAGACAAACCATAAGAGCTGCTAAGAAAGGGCTGCTGATGGTCAGCAGCTCGGATGTGGCTGTTCTCTTCACTCTAGTTAATGAGCTGAGGAATGCCACATTTTCCGCACAGAGCCTGGAAATTGTTACGACATCTGAGTTTTGTTAGTGCATGTCCAACTAATAGCATCCAGAGCCACTCACTATAATTGTCCAGTTATTCTCCCACCCACTCCTCACACCCCTTTATATCTGATAAAATGCATTTACACTGATTACAACTTTTATTAGGGGAAAAAGGTGGTGAGAGTTTGAGCTGAATAAATAATAATTATAATCTTGAATATAATGAAAACCCACAAGGTAGATCATCATACACCATGCTTAATCCTGCCAGCAAATTAACATTTAACAGCCACTCTTTGGCAAGACATGTACATTTTCCAGGATATAAGAAGCAGATGTATGCCAAGTATAATAATTATGCCAATAAGCCAGGACAATGCCACCAAACTCTCACTACTAACCATATCTTACAGACAACTTTGATTTAGACTGAAGTGCAGCAACTGGATTTATACAGATGCACCTCAGAGCCCACTTAGATCCCCAGTGACACAGGGCTTTATGGTGAGGTCAGGGATGGTGTGTAGGACCAGAGAGAGCAGTGCTGTTTAAGGGTAGCTTGTTCCTGCCCTTAAAGGTGAAGGGGAGAATGATGATCTGATGTCAGTGTTTGGACATTTAATCCTGGATTAATTCCTTGTGTTGTTTAATGGGTCAATAGCACAAAGTGACTCACACACTCTGAGTCATCCCAAACTGCATCACACCATCAGCTGGTGGCCTGGAAGAAGCACCTTATATAAGAAGATGGAAATTTTGCCTCATTAAGCAACATATGCATTATAATTGGTCATGTTTTAGTCTATTCATAAGAGCTCTCTTGGTCACCTGATGCTGGACAAAGTTTCTAAAAATCAAATCCTATCATACAGAAAAAATGTGCATTCACTTTATGCTCAAGAGGGATATTTCTGGGTGACCAGAATATGTTTTGTATTAACTCAAAGTTACTGTTCAGACTGTTTAGTTGGTCTGAGAGGAATTTTCAGCACTGTGAAATTATCCAAAGTAACAATAATAAAATTATTTCCATTTTAGGAAGCAAATCCCCAGACAGACATGCAGCTGCCTAAATGTTCTTGTCTGTCTTAACGTAATGAGGACACATTGATCATATGCAATAGATTACACAAAAGATCTCTCTGTTCTTATAGCACTGTAAAACCCCAAGTTGGATCAGACAGGAAAAAAACCACAATTAAAGTAAATCACATTTAAAAACAACTCTTTCCTTCCCTCTGTGGACAGTCTCCTCTCTTACACTATGTAATTCAGGAATAAAAAACCTTTGACACAAAGGCAGCTGGAGCAACCATTCTCCTTGTCTGACAAGAGGTTCTGACCTTCTGGGGCACTCAGCTTCTCATTTAAACACCCACAGGGCAGAGTTTGGGGAAGCAGAAGACATTACCCTATTTTCCCTCCGCTTGTGCTACCAAAGCGGGGAGGGGCCAGGCAAGCAGAAAATACAGAAAGATAAAATGAGGTGTGCAGTCACCAGGAAAGTCCTAGACACCTGGAGCTCTTATCTCAAGCCCACCACTACTGGGCTGCAGAGACATCAGGCTGTGGAGTAATGAACCTTACCTCATCTTGGGGATTTTCTGTTCCTCAGTTCCAGCCCTGCAGTCCCCTGGGATGCCAGGGCACTTGGGCTCCAAGCACTCCGAGATGAGTGTGGGAGCTATCATCATTAATCCAGATGCCTAGTGCTGCCAGTTTCCTGCCTTTAGCTGTCTAGAACTGTCGATAATTCTATAACAACCTTTTTTATATATTTATGCATCATTAATAAATCATTACATGCTAATTATATTTCCTTCCCCCCCTTCCATTAGATCTGCTCCCCTTGCTGGTCTTTATTGACATAAATATTTCCAGCCCACAGGCACATTAAAAATAACTATTCCATAAATAATGTCATCTAAATCATTTAAGACTAACAAATGTTCATTACCAGCTAGTGGCATGTCATAGGTCAGAAAATGCTGGTTACAGTCCTAACGAGGACCAGCCAGGAAGATCATATCTTGTGCTATTATGTAAAGATAAGCAGAGAAGTTGGAGCTTCCAGCTTTTCCCTGGTTTCCATGCATGTATTTTTAAAACTTTGAAGATGCTTATAGCTGTCTCATGTCTTTAGAAAGTGTCCCAGAAGCCACTTTTGTTACTAGAAGACTATGGTTTCAGCATTTGCTCACAGCAGCTTCATTTTATCTCTGCACTGGACCCCCTGGAAACACAAAGTTTCCAGAATAAAAGGTGTGTTGAAAAAGAGTTTTCCAATAACTTAAGAGAAACTCTTCAACAACCAAGGTTATCTCACTTTTAAGAGTCACAAACCTCTGTTGGCAGTAACAACACAAGATTTTGCCTTAATGGAGCCAATCTGCTGCTGTAATTCATTTTGGCTTCTGACTTGCTAGACCAATGAAAACAATGAAAATGTTTCAAGCTGATTTTTTTTTTGTTAGATAGGAATTTGCTGCTGTGTTGTAATTGAGCTCATTCAAACATTTGGTAGTGGAGGAATCTAAGGAGAGAAAATAATGTTATATTCTCTTCCATTTTTAAAGAACTAATAAAACTCTCAGAGAGTGTATTTCAGGTATTAGAAAATTAAATTTTCTTTCAGGAAAATACAAAGCCAGGCTTTTTTCCATTAATTCCAATGTGTGCTCACATAAGCGGCTACGTAACTTCATGGCTAAAAAGTTTATATGCAGTTCTTGCTCAACCTTCAAGAACTGCATGAACACATATATATGACAGAAGCTCTTGGAAGTGCCAACAATACTTGGTGGCCTGGTGGTACTTTTGCATAGGACGCCCCAATTTCCAATGGGTTCTAACTTAACCATGAAACTGTATGAGATAGGAGACTTGGTGCTTTCATTGTCATCTCAAATAGATCCATTCTTCCATGGCAACTCACTCCAAATTTACTATATCTGTACTTATTACAAAGCTTTATATTTAAATTTAAAAAAAAAAAAAATAAATTGTAAAATTACTTCTCTGTGTTCCATTTTGAATACTTAACAAATATGAAACAGGGCTGAACTCACAGCAGGTGTTATTTTGAGCAAAAGGTGGTAATTTTCTATATGGAAAGTTTCATCTACTCTTTGGTTGAAGCCCTGTACTTTGTTTTGAGATGGCTGCAATTTAATAGGCCGGCTCAAGCATTTTTTAGTACAGCTCAGCCGGCATGATTAAGTCCCAACTTAAACTGACAAATTTCCTGAGATAAGCATTTCAGAAAAAAACTCAGTGCATGAGAGCTGTTTTTCCTCTCCTCCCCTCTTTTGGTATCTCTGACCTCCAGGTTTTTATAGCATCACTGTATGAAATGGCTCAGCAAAAAGCATCAAAGAACAACCCCATGTATCAGTATAGGCTGGAGGCTGATGTATTAGAGAGCAGCTCTGGAGAAAGAGACCTGGGGGTCCTGGTGGACAGGGGGATGTCCATGAGCCAACAGTGCGCCCTTGCATAGGCCAAGAAGGCCAATGGCATCCTGGGATGCATTAGGAGAAGTGTGGTCTGCAGATCGAGGGAGGTTCTCCTCCCCCTCTACTCTGCACTGGTGAGACCCCACCTCAAGTACTGTGTCCAGTTTTGGACACCCCAGTTCAGAAAAGACAGAGATTTGCTGATGGGAGTCCAACGCAGGGCCACCAAGATGATTCAGGGGAGTGGAGCATCTCCCTTATGAGGAGAGGCTGAGAGAGCTGGGGCTCTTTAGCCTGGAGAAGAGGAGACTGAGGGGGGACCTCATTAATGTCTATAAATATGGTAAGGGTGAGTGTCAGACTTTTCATCCATGTCATCCAATGACAGGACAAGAGGCAATGGGTGCAAGTTGGAGCACAAGAGGTTTAGGGTCAACACAAGGAAGAACTTTTTCTCAGTGAGGGTGACAGAGCTCTGGAACGGGCTGCCCAGGGAGGTTGTGGAGTCTCCATCTCTGGAGACACTTAAGACCCACCTGGATGTGTTCCTGGTTGACTTGGTCTAGGTGGCAGGGGGGTTGGACTGGATGATCTTCTAGGTCCCTTCCAACCCCTAATATCTGTGAATCATGTGGTGACCCTCAACATCACCCTCACTTTTCCCCATTATATGAGAAAGAATTAGAGCAAGACTAGCTGCTTCTGTAAATTCCACCTTCCTTATCCTCAAGGCAGACTAACAATATTCTCAGTATCAGCTTTTATGATTTATACTGCAAATAAAAATGGAGGCAGACAAAATATTACAGCTTGTTGGGGTCTTCATACTTGACTTAATATGAGTACCCAAATAGGTAAAATAATTAAATAGTTTAGCCATGCTTTGAATATTCGTATCTCAGTGACAACACACTACAACTCCAAGTTGCAAACAAAATTATGCCAATATTCTTTATATAAACCCTGTTTGCTCATTTTAACAAAAAAGTTCAGGTAAATTCACCCAGAAAGCATTTGACTGTGCACCATTACACATTTGTGCTACTTCTTCCTAAAATACATTATCCCAGTCTGACTGGAAAAAAGAAAAACAACAACAAACAACCAAAAAAACCCACAAACAAACAAAAAAAACCCACCAAAAGAAATCAAAACAAACAAACAAAAAACAAATGGAAAACAAAACAAACCTACAAACAAACAAACAAACAAACAACATACACCCCCACCCCCTGTATTCTTATAATTGCTTGAGTTAGGACTTAAAAGCTTAAATGTCACTAGCAGTAATAAGGTTACACACACACCATACCAGGTCCTTTTCTGTACCTGCACTTCTTGCACAGTCACAGGACAGGGATGGGTGACAGACCATGGTAGTTATGGTCCAGAAATAGACCCTGAGAAACAGCAGTGAGACCAGAAGTATCTGTTTTTCAATACTGTACTGCTTGTTTTGAAGACTTCTGTCAGGACATTGCTGGAAAAAGAGACAAAATATGATGCTGTCACACAGGTCACTGAATGCCATCAGCTATTGCATTAATTTCCACGTGGTGCCAAGATCAGAGTGAGAAACATTGAGCAGCAAGGTTGGGCGTGCAAGGGCAGTGCTGAACCATCCAGTTAAGGATACATTTGCAATAAGCAGATAAGGTCAGTTTGGAGGCAGAGTGATAGAACTATTTCTCCCTCCAAACCTCTTTTAAAATGAAAATTTAAATCTCTGATTGACAAGATGCTTTCTGCTGGTTAAAAAATGAATACACTTTTTCATCCCCAAACACATAATTTTCTACTCATAGAGATCCCGTCTTTAATTACCAGCTGCTGCAAATGATCTTCTTATGATCATTAACCATCAAATCCTGAAGCAGCATCTCTCATTGCCCTCAATGTTCAAATATTCCACCTGCTTCTAATTAGTCAAACTATCCAAGCCTACCTACAGTGAGGCTGCTGGGATCATATACCACAGCTGCTCAATGCTTGAGTGACTGTAATGGAAGCCAACCATATTTTTTATTAGTAAAGAATGCCAACTACCCCTACTACAACTGTGACCGAAGCAGGAGACACTAAATCTAAAGCATTTTTAATAAGATAACAGTACAGTCATCACTAACAATGATTACTTGTATTATCCTTGCAATCTTTTTCAATTAATAGTGCAAACTCTTCACTAGCTCAACTTGCCCAAGTTAAATCTTGTCAAAATAATAAGATTTAACAAACTACCAGGGCCACACTTAGCATAATTTTACTTATTGCTTTACTGTTGGGATTATTTCTTGCTGCCACTAAGATATGATTTTCAGCCTTTGACACCACTTCACATATAAAGTACTATACCTTTTGGGTGTATATATACATTATTTTTCTTCACCCAGAAAATGTTTCTGTTATCTCAGAATATAAGCAAGGTTTGTTAATGACTTATAACACCAGTTAAGCTAGAATCAATAAAGGTTTCACGCCTCCAGCCTTTCAAGTACATTTGCTCTGATCAAAGTGCTCTTATAGAGTAGAATCATGAAAGTTGGAAAAGACCTCTAATATCATCAAGTCATCAACCCAACATTATCATGACCACTAAACCATAGTCTGAAAAGCCATGACTACACAGGTTTTTGAACAACTCAAGGGATGCACAGACCTTTTTACAGTCAGAAGTGAGTAATGTGGAAACATCCCATCTCGAACCAGCTTGACTTACAGATATTAGCAGCTTGTCTTGACAGCTATTTCAGCAATGACAGAAAGCAGAGGTCTGTGCAAAATGATTGTTCCTTTTGAGATGTCTGAGAAGTTTCTGTAATCTGTAGGTAATGGAAGGAGAGGATATAGACTCTATTTGTCCAAGTGATGGCACAGGTTTTCATTCACACATGAGAAATCCATACTGAATTTAATTTTCCTTATGTTGTATGTAAAAAAAAAAAAAAAAAAAAAGTTTGTAAAAGGAAAAGAAACCAAACCCTGAAGGTAGTCTGTAAACAACACATTTTTTGTTATAATAGCTTGACGGCTCATCAAAGTTGTTTGAGTGAGCTTTGCTGCACCAGTACAAGTTAAAATTACCTTAAGTGCATCAAAATGGTGGAATTATTGTCTATAAATCCCCAGGAAGTTCCAAATGTGAGGTTTTAATTAGAATATAAGCATTAACAATATTACTACCATCTACAGAAAAGAAGGAAATGACTCATGAAAATATAATATGTAAAAGCCTGGATATATGACTTGGTGCGTCTGTACTTTAAGCTCTTGGAATTTCTCCCAAATGAACAGAATCTCACAACAAGCTGTTTAACATGTAGATTACTCTGCAGTGAAACACAAAACATTTCACAACTTTCAGAGCTGCTGATCACAGATACCAAGACAAGAATCATGCAAATGAAGACAGCTAATGTCCTGGTGAACTATGGATCTATGGCATGCTTAATTTTAAATGAAATCCGTATCTGGCAAAGAATAGAAGCTTCAACTTTTACTCTTATACATAATTTATAACAGCCTTAGGGCATTTGCAACATCTGAAATTAAATAGAAAATGAAATTATTCCCCAAAGGTGTTGGGGTTGATGTAAGAAATGTGTTTCAAAATAAGTACACAAATAGTTCATACCTCTATTGTGTGCATTACTCAGCAGATCTTGTTACCAGTCCCTTGCTACATTTCTCAAGACATTACCTTAAGCCTCCTGCACATAAGCTACCTTAATGCCTCCAGCATGCTCCCAGCTACCCCTCAGAGGGGCATTTTTGATGTGGCAAATTGTTTCTCCTATTTTAAATCTGTAGAGAACACACAAAGGTTTTAAAACCGCTGAGGACCAGGTTCACACAGTTAAAGCTTTTGTGCACTCTCTTTCATTAGGCATAGAAGCTAAATCAGCATAATTGTAAGGTGTAAATGAAGATTTTCCCTTTCCATTGAGCTCTTCCTCAGGTGACCCTCAGACTTTTAGGAAATATGCTGACACTCTCAGATCCCAGCCTGAACCAAGAAAATTACTCCCTCTTGCCAAACTAGAAAACAGTGGATGCTTGAAACCTTGAAGCTGCTGTAAGGTAAGCAAATGGCACCTGCAGAGCTGTGCAGGGTTTTTATTGCATCCCTCAACTCTGGGGATGCAGAGCAAGCCTCAGCTTTGGGCTAGCAAATGCTTTTGGTCCACAAAAGTGACAAAATATGGGAATTCAAAAAGTGGAATTCACAGCCAGTTATTGTGAAAGTTTTAGCACAGGAGGGTTGGACAGTCTGAGTAGACCATTGTATCACTAAATAATTTACGAACCTTCTCTTTCTACTGAAGGAAACTGTCATTCTAGTAGTAGTGCTGCACTTATTTAAATACCATATTGGCAAGCAACTAATACTTGATTCCACGAACATTTTCAGCAGCTACCATAAAACTGCATTGACTCCATGAATTCACTTATTATGTACTTGCCCAGAAACAAATTTTGTTCCCATTGAGAGCTTGTACTGACAAAGAAAAAATTGGAAGCATTATTATCATAAAATGCGAAACACCACAGCTATGTGTGACATATAGGGAGATTTATTAAAGTACAGTCAAATTTCAAGGCCATGTAACAAAGCTGTTTGGGTTTTTTTTTTGTTTTTCCATCATATCATTTTAATATTAGACTTCCAGTTAATCTGCCTCAACTTTACCTGCTCAGTTACAGCATTTAACAGCTACATTGTAACATACATAACCGCAGTGTAAGCACTGAGTGGACCCAAAAATTTTTAAAGCTGCTTGATGGGTTGGTTTATCTGTTCAAACAAAACCACCTGAATTAGTATTGACAACCTGATTTGAACTGTAGTGAAGTGAAGAGATGACTATCAGAGCCAGAAGGGTTGGAAGGAGGTGGGCACCTCATCAAGGCAGCTGGTCCAGGAGGGCAGATCAAGCCCTGACACTCCAAAGTCAAGCGAAACAATGACCACAACTTTATTCACTGCCATCCCTTTCCTGTCATCATACCATTTGTGTTATATGTGTCTGGTGTAGGCACCTAGGAAATGTCTTGCACCCCCAGCTTCTTTTGTAAAGTTCCTCATTCTTGGAACTTAATTTGAGTCCTACCCATAACAAAGACAAGATGCACACTTTTCTGGGGTTTGGGGGGGGGGGGAAACAACAAAAAAATACANATATCTCATTATGCCTTACCTGGAGAGCATCGTACTGACTGGGGACACATACTTAAAGTCTTGCTACAACTGTCTCCAACTTTACTTTTTCTCTCTTGCACATAAATATGTATAAAATAGCATACACTGAAACCCTCAGATATATTGCAAGTAATTGCAAGTAATACTATTTAACAGTAATATCTGTGTACTGGGCAAAATAACACACCTTAAGGGTGAGTACTAAATAGACGTGTTATCTTGCAATTCCTTTATGGATAAGGAAAATCATAGAATCATTCAGGTTGGAAAAGACCCTTGGAATCATCAAATCCAACCATTGACAAAGTTCACCATGTCCCTCAAAACCACATCCAAATGACCCTTAAACATATCCAGGGATGGTGATGCAATCACCTCCCTGGGCACCTGTTCCAGTGTCTGACCACTTTTTCAATAAAATACTTTTCCCTAATGCCCAGTCAAACCTTAGCCTGTCACAGCTTGAATTAATCCCCTCATGTTCTATTGATAATTACCTGTGAGAAGAGACCATCACCAACCTCTCTACAATGTCCTTCCAGGTAATTGTTCAGTGATGAGGTCTCCCCTTAGTCTTCTCTTCCTCAAACTAAACAGTCCCAGCTCCTTCAGTTGCTCTTCATAAAATATGTTCTTCATGCCCTTCACCAGCTTCATTACCCTCCTTTGCCTTCACTCCAGCACCTTGATATCTTTCTTGTATTGAGGTGCCCAAAACTGAACACAACACTCGAGATGTTGCTTCAGCAGTGCCGAGTACAGGGGGACAATCACCTCCCTACTTCTGCTGCTCACACTATTTCTAATATAAGTCAGGATGCCACTGGCCACCTGGGCACACTGCTGGCTCATATTCAGCCTCTTGTCGATTAAAGCGCCCAGGTCCTTTTCTCCCAGACAACTTTCTAGTCACAATTCCCCAAGCCTGTATCTTTGCATGGGGTTGTTGTGGCTCAAGTGCAGGACCCAGCACTTGACCTTGTTGAAGCTCATCCTGTTAATGTTGGCTCATTGATCCAACATATCCAAGTCTCTCTGTAGAGCCTCCCTATCCTCATGCAGATCAGCATTCCCACCTAATCTTGATAAGGACATAGAGTTTATTATTAAAGGTGTTAAACAAAAATGATCCAACACTGAGCCCTGACACCACTTGTGACCAGCCACCAGCTGGATTTAACTCCATTTAACTGGCCCGTCCAGCCAGTGCTTTATCCAGCAGATCAGATGCTCCTTCAGGCCATGAGCAGCCAGTTTTTCCAAAAGAATTCCATGGGAAACAGTGGCAAATGCTTTTTAAATCTAGGTAGACAATATCCACAGCCTTCCCCTTATCCACTAGGTGGGTCATTGTGTTATAGAAGGAGATCAGTTTTGTCAGCCAGGACATGCCTTTCATAAGCCCATGATAACTGGGCCTGATCCCCTGGTTGTCCTCTATATGGCTTGTAATGGCACTCAAGTTTATCTGCTCCATGACTTTCCAGGTACCGAGGTCAGACTGACAGGTCTGTAGTTTCCTGGATTCTCCTTCCTGCATTTCATGCAGATAGGGGTTACATTTGTTACTCTCCAGTCCATGGGAACCTCCCCGGTTAGCTAGGACTTCAGGTAAACAATGGCAAGTGTCTTGGCAAGCACATCTGCCAACTCTTTCAGCACCCTTGTGTGTAACCCATCCAGTCCCATAGACTTGGGTGCATCCTAGTGGTGTAGCAGGTCCCTGACCGCTTCTTTAAATGTGATTACCTCTCTCTGCTTCCCCTTCCTGGCTCCTGAGTCTGGGTATCCAGGGAACAACTGGTTCCCCTGCTAAAGACTGAGGTAAAGTATCATAGATTCATAAAACGTCAGGAGCTGGAAGGGACCTCCAAAGATCATCTAGACCAATGCCCCTGTCATAGAAGGATCACCTACACCAGATCACACAGGACTGCACCCAGGTGGGTTTTGAGTGTCTCTAGAGAAGGAGACTCCACAACCTCCCTGAACAGCCTGTTTCAGTGTGCCATCACCCTCACTGTGAACAAATTTCTCCTCATGTTTACATGAAACTTCCTATGTGCTGAGAACCTCAGCCTTTTCCCCCTGAATCTGATAAAGGGTGGAGAGTCTCCCTAATCCTCCTTTTGTTGTTAATCAATTTACAGAAATGTTTTTCATTATCCTTAACATCTGTAGCTGGGTTGAGCTTTCTCTGCGCTTTGGCTCTCCTAAAGTTCTCCCTGTATAACTTCACTACACCTTTATAGTCTTCAGAGAGATCTGCCCCCTCTTCCAAAGGTCAGGAGACTCTCTTTTTGTTCTTGAGG
>VYZU01029846.1:6232-20217 GCA_013401355.1 Ceyx cyanopectus | reverse complement strand
TGGGGTTTTTTTTGGGGGGGTGGCTGAAAGGGATAGAAACAGAAGCAGAGGCCCCCCCACGACCACACTATCAGGCTTGCTACATGCACACAGGAATGTCCATCACCCTCTGCAAGGGCCACACCATGTAACCCACATTTTGAGAGCTAAGGGATGGAGAGAAGGGGTGGTTTGCTCTGCAGAGCAAGACTCTAGATGCTGTCTCAGCTCTACAAGCAACAGGCTGTTGTCCCAAAAACACAGCAACAAACACATGAGCCTATACAGGGGGTTGGGAAAATGCACATCGGTGCATAAGAGACAGAGGAGGTATTTTTTGTTATTAAAGGGCAAGAAGATAGCTCATGAACCACCAGAAAAAGACCCCATACACCAAAAGAACTGTAATTTGCCCATTATTTTAGACTGGCCTGAAACAGCACCAAGCTCAGCACAACTCAAGCAATCCATGCTCCCAGCTTGCTAAATCCCAGTTTAAAGCCAGAGGTTTTAATTTTTTTTTTTTTCCTAACCCTCTTCAGGGTCCTGCTCTTTGTCACTCAGCCCTTGGGAACAATAATTCGGCTGATGTGCTGGAAGGGAGCTGGGCAAGCTCCAGCCTGGACAGGGATCTGACTCATGGGGTTTCCCTGGTAACCTGAAACAATGGGAAAACACCAAGTACCGTGGCATCCTTAACCAAATCGTGGGCAAGATCCTGCCAAAACTCCAGCAAACCAGTTGACACCAAGGCCAGGCTTAATAGAGCCCACAGCTCAGCTTGTCTCCTCTGAGCCAGCCCCAGCCTTGAGAGCATCAAGGACAAGCAGCAGGAAGACTGGAGGGGAAAACCAAGGAGCCCAACTGAATGGTTTGAGGCTGAAAAGCAAAGCAGAACACAAAGTATTTCCTCTCCTCTTCCCCTTACGGGGTGCTGGATGCTTTCCTGGTTCCCAGCCCATGAACACAGCGGTCCCCGTGGCTGGGGGATGCTCATTTTGCTTTCCTAGCATCACAATCCCTTCCATGAGCAGCAAGCAAGGTGGAGGAACGGCTTTCTCCAGCCACCACATCACCAAATATTCATCCCAAGAGCTTGGCAACAGGGAGGGAGCTCAGTTTTACCACGGTGGACACAGAGATGCTCAGCTTGGAATTAGGAGATAGGCTGGGATGTGCCTTTTCCACTGCTCCAGCAAGCAATGGCAAAGGTATTTTGGCAGCCAAACCTCTGATTTTTGGCACTGAGGCTGGCAAAACAAAGCCAGTTGAGCTTGCATCAAGCTTACTATCAACAGACTGCAAGGGGGAAAAGGGAGAAGTGGGAAGATACAGAAGCCAGGATGCGTTTTCCCAAGCCTGAGATCCATCTAGAGTCACTCGCTTCAACCTGACCCAAAATCCTGCCCCAGGCTCCGAGCCAAGGAGGGAGCTGTGGGCTGGGAATGCAGGCTGGGAGCTGGCAGGGAAGCTCATAGGTGCACAAAAGGAGCAGTCATCCTCCTGTCAGCTTCCCGGGATGGACACAGCACCGTTTGATGAAAAGCCTGGCAACCACACTGCTGGCAACCACAGAAGGGTGGGTTTTTATTAAAAAAAAAAAAAAAAAGAGTTCTCCGTGACAAATTATTTATCACTGAGCTTCAGCCAACAGTGAGCTTCTAATCAAAGGGTTTGTGTCTCAGGGAGAGCCCCTGGACCTACCTACAGCAGCGTTAAGCCAAGCCCAGGCAGGGGTATGTGTCCCACCACCCCCCTGGCATCCAACGGGGACCCCAGGAAAGGCCAAGCAGGTTTATTATCAACTTCCAAGCTCGCCACCTCCTTTCCTTGGGATATATCCCGCTAGGAAAACTCCTGGAGGCTTTCCCAGCTGGCTCCCATGCAGCATCTCCCCGGCATCCTCCAGCCCAGCTCGTTAAGTCCTTTCCTCGTTAGAGGGCCAGCCAAGCCTCTCCTCCTTCCCCTTGCCTCCAACTAATGGGATTAGTGTTCAGCTGTGTGGTCCCAGCACACTCCTCCCCGCCATCCCCCGGCACCCTCCTTTCTCTCCCTCTCCCCCTCTGCCACACAGGCCAGAAAGCAGGGTTGTTTTTTTTCTGCTGAATCGGGTATTTTCAGGCAATCCGAGCCGGTAAGGAAATGAGGCGGCGCCAAGGGAAGAGGAGGTCACAGCAAAGCTGGAAAGAAAACCCACTGGAAAACAGAAAGAAGGGGAAGGGGGTGGGGGAAGAATGCAGAAAAGGAAGCAGCACTCGAGGGAAGTATTTGTTGCATGCACTCTCCCGGGTGTTTTTTATTGACGCTGTGTTTTATGCCTTTAATTCATTAAAGTCTCCAGCGCTGCCTTCATTTGAATAGAGAGCAGTCCTCCCTTCTCCCACCACAGCATCCTGAGCATTCACTCCCTGAAAAGTCCTGCCCGCGGGGTATAAACCATGAAATCTGCCTGAAAACCAACCTTTTCTTTGGAGCTGACAAGCCCCGGGCGCCCAGACCGCCTGTCCAGCCCCGGGTCGGAAAGGGACAATGACATCATCTCCAACCCCCCCACCATCTGGGAAGAGCCCCGGGTCACAACGGGGAGCCCCGCAGCTTCCCCCTTGCAGGAGGGTTTGATGAGCAAAGGGGAAAAACTGTGGCCCAGCCCAGGCCACCAGGGTGACACCCTGAAGAATAAAGCGTTGCCATGAAGGCGTCTGATGTTGAAAATCAAAATCTTCTTTATTTGAGGCTGGCCACGTTACACTTGGCCTCTAACCCACCAATCCCCAGTCCTCACGCTGGTCATTTCCCCTCCGTTTCTGGCCGGGGCAGAATAAAACTCAAACAAACAACTGAGCCACCAAAAAAAAAAAGCAAAAGCACCTTTATAACTTGGGTCGTTTCTGAGCTGGTTGCACATTTCAAACGCTTCCCAGCAGCACACCAAAAAGCACTTAAATAAAAATCAATAAATATGAAGAGAGGGTAAAGCAGAAAACAAAACAAGAAGGGGGTGGTGCGTGGAAGGGATCTTTGAAGGCTGCCACTGTTTGTGGAGCTAACCTCCTGCAAGATGGATAAATATTGATCCTTCCACCTCTCTCACGACTTGGGGAATAGGTATGTTTTTATCTTAAAAAAGGGGGGGGAAAAAGCTGTGTATGGTGAGGAGGGACACAGAAGCAGGGCTGCTGTAAGGCTGCTGCAAATGCCTCTTCAAACCCATAAAATATTCACCCTTATCAACAAATATTCAAAATAAAGAATAAACATCCTAATTACGAAGTAAGTCACAAATACTGTCAGTTCAAATTAAATAGAATCATAGAATGTTTAGGGCTGGAAGGGACCTCCAAAGAGCATCTAGTGCAGCCCCCTGCAGTGAGCAGGGACACCCTCAACTAGCCCAGGCTGCTCAGAGTCTAATAATCCACAACCATTCTCTTTCCCAGCATTTGCTGAGATTTCAGTTGACAAGCCAGGAGAAAAAGAAGATGCTCTTGGACTCAGGTGTCAGACAGCGACAACAACCAACACGCCAGATCCTGATGTGGGCCAGGAGAACACGATGGAGGTGGTTATAGAAGCCCCCTGCTTCCCATCCCTGCTGCTCTGGTGAAAGAACCCTTCGTGCAGCGCTTTTCCCTCCCAAAACCTGTTTTCTTTTGTTTTCCAAGCCCCTCGCAGGGTCGAGAGAGCAGTAAAGCAAGGGAGGGGTGGCAGCCACAGCCTTACTATGTTCATGAGGGTGAGGACGTAGTTCTGGACATGCTCCTTCCCGTGGAAGCGAACGACCGAGTCGTCCACGGCCAGCAGCACCTCGATGTTGTAGTTGTCCTTCCTGGCGTGGCGCCGCTTGCGCTCCGCTGCCCCCAGCCGCCCCGTCAGCAGCTCCACGGAGTTGGGCAGCTCGCCCACACGCACACTGGGTGCTGAGGGAAGGAAGGAGGAGAAAGGAGGAAGGGGAGAGGAGAAGAAGAAAGAAAGGAAAAGAAGAAAGAAAGAAGAAGAAAGAAAAGAGAAGAAGAAACAAAGGAGGAGAAGAAACAAAGGAGGAGAAGAAACAAAGGAGAAGAAGAAACAAAGGAGAAGAAGAAACAAAGGAGAAGAAGAAACAAAGGAGAAGAAGAAACAAAGGAGAAGAAGAAAGAAAGGAGAAGAAAGAAAGGAGAAGAAAGAAAGGAGAAGAAAGAAAGGAGAAGAAAGAAAGGAGAAGAAAGGAGAAGAAAGAAAGGAGAAGAAGAAAGAAAGGAGAAGAAGGAGAAGAAGAAAGGAGAAGAAAGAAAGGAGAAGAAGAAAGAAAGGAGAAGAAGAAAGAAAGGAGAAGAAGGAGAAGAAGAAAGGAGAAAGGAGAAGAGGAAAGAAAGGAGAAAGGAAAAGGAGAAAGGAGAAGAAGAAAAGAGAAAGGAGAAAGGAAAAAAAGAAAGAAAGGAGAAAGGAGAAGAAGAAAGGAAAAAGGAGAAGAAGAAAGAAAGAGAAAGGAGAAGAAAGAAGCAAGGAGCAAGGAGAAAGGAAAGGGGAAAGGGAAAGAAGACATTGAGGTGACCAGATACCATGGGGACACTCAACAAAAAGTAAGTAGAAATGAATCACAAAAACTAAGATATTTAACTCCAGGGAGACCTTGTGGCCTTTCTGTACTTCAACGACATCAGTCACAATGATGGGGACAGAGTTTTCTGCTATTCTGTTATTAATCCCAACCAGGTTGCTGCTCCAGTTCACTATAGTGGATAAATGGCTCTGAACTGGGAGCACCAGCACCAACAGACACATCTATACAATAACAGTCCTACACACAGTGGTGGTGGGACACCTGGGGAGGTGGGGAGGACACATGCAAAACTTGGGGCTGCCCTTTGAGAGCAGATAACTGCAGCCAGAACATCCTCCATCCTTCATTGCATCCCTCACCCCATCACCCAGCGGTCCTTTTAAAGCTCTTAACTGCAATTCCACCAGTGAGTGATGCATTAGCTTATTTAGGACAAAAGGAAACAGCCTCAGGTTGTGCCAGGGGAGGTTTAGGTTGGACATTAGTTAAAATTTCTTCACTGCAAGGGTTGTGCTGCCCAGGGCAAGGGTGGAGATGCCATCCCTGGAGGGGTTTCAGAGCCGTGGAGCTGTGGTGCTGAGGGACATGGTTCACTGATGGCCTGGCAGTGCTGGGTTAGTGCTTGGACTCAATGATCTGTAAGGTCTCTTCCAATCAAAACAATTCTATTTTATGAGAGCAATGTGGCTTTGCTTTTGGGGATCTCCAGAGCTCTCTTCCAACCCCCACCGTGCTGCTATTCTGTGATTTTCTTTCCTTTCCTCTTGGGGACGACCCAACTGGCAGTTCGAGCCACTTAACCCAGAGGGGAAGCAGCACTGCTCCCCTCAGAAGAGAGAGTGGCTGTAAGGGATGGCTGGGGAAGACCCTACCTTCGGGGTGGAGGTCATGGCGGGGCTCAGCTGCGTCCTGCCGGATGGCCGAGCGGCGGTACACCACGTGGGCCCTCCCATGCTCCTCCATCTCCTGCTGCCCCCTCTCCAGAGGCTCGATGAAGAACTCGTTGCTGTCAGTCCGAATCAGGCCAGCCTGGACTCCACAATGAAATAAAGAAACGGGGGGGGGGGGGGAACCAAACAGGTGTGTTTTCACAGATGTCTTTAATTTACTCATTAAAGACTGCTGCGTGAAAAAAAACCAACCAACCAAACATGGAAAAGCACCCCAAAGAAACCAGGATGATGCTATACAACACTGGGATGGATCCATAACTGTGGATTGATCCTTAATTTCTCCTGTAGATGGAAAAGAATAAAATTAAAATGGAGGGAAAATGAACCAATAAAAAAAACCACCACCATGATGTCTTTCTCTGGCCAGGAAACTCAATTTCTTCTCAGTTTTTCTCCCTAACCCTGCACTTCAGGGGACACAGGCTGCATGGGCTACCACATCACCTGGCCTTCCTGCACCCTCCCCATCCTCATCCTCATCGTGGGGAAATCAGCCACTTTGCTGTCACCCAAGCTGCAATCACAGCCATGAAGAGGGAAAATGAAACCACCATCCCTGCCCCACGAAGCACTCGGGAATGAATGCAGGGGAATGTCTTTGGAGGAGAAGCTGGAAACCAATCCAACTCCCCACCTCCCAAACCCAGGGAAGATGAATGAGAGGACAAACGTCGCTGGACACATCGTCCTGGCTCCCGACCTGCTCCTCATTAACACCAAGCTCCCACCAAATCCCCCTTACATCAGCCCCAGCACTTGCACCCCGCAGCACTGGCCAGCTCAGGTCTTGGGTGAGCAAAAGCACCACCAGGATTTGGCTGCCATCCCACGGGCAGCCCCCCCAACCCGGCATTTTTGGCAGCTCCCTCCACCACACAGGCACACGCTCCTTCCCCTGGCACTGCCCATTGCTGTCTGCTCTGGAATACTGCCTGGAAAGCACAGGCAGAATGTGCTGTTCTTACAGCAAAGCCTCTGAGAGCGGGCTCATCAGGGTTGGGGAGCTGTTTTCATCAAATAAAATGAAAAAAAATTATAAACTACAGACACATACATTGTGCCCAGAGCAGTATGAAGACACGAGCTAGGCTCTGTGCAGGAGCTGGGCAAAGCTGGGGCTCTTCCAAGCCCGCCTGGGTCACTGGATCCCCTCTCACATTCCCATACCACCACACTCATCATGGCATCAGCCAACCTGGCTCTCCGAGACTTCATCAAATTTCCTGCTCCACTTGGCTTTTATTAGCTGCTTAACTCCTCCGGAAAGCAGGTTTTGGCTGGTTTTGTTTCACCTCCTTCTCAAGGAATCTAGGTTGTGCTAGGATCGACTTGCCCGCTACACGTACCTCAGGTCCTGCCCAGAGGAGACACCAGGGTAGGACCTCTCCAGCCAGGGTATATCCCACCACCCCCAGCAAGGAGATGACTTGAGGAATCAAGGAATCACGAAGTCATAAAAATCACAGAATCATAAAATCACAGACTGGCTTGGGTTGGAATAGACCTTTAAATGTCATCTATTCCAACCCCCCTGCAGGGAGCAGACAGAGCTGCAACTAGAGCATGCTGCTCAGAACCCTGGCCAACCTCACCTGGAATGTTTCCAGGGATGGGGCTTCTATCCTCTCTGTGGGACAAGCTAAGATTGCGAAGATGACAGCCAGGTTCAACCAAGGGTCTGGAGCATCAGGCAAGGTGGTGGTGTTGAAGAGACAGAAGCAGCCAGGGAGTCAATTCACAGATAGAGCCCAGTGATGGTTGGGCAAGTCCATGATGATGGGGCAGTTTCAAACCATTGCTCTTTATTATATAAGAGGAGAGAGGGTACCTATTGCTTCAGGCAAAAACAAGTAGCTATGAAGGGCAGAACTCTGGGCATCTGCAGGCAGGCTTGGTCTGCAGATTTGTGAATCATGCTGATGATTTTCCCACCAACTAATCATAGAATTGCTAGGGCTGGAAGGGACCTCCAAAGGGCATCTAGTGCAGCCCCCTGCAGGGAGCAGGGACACCCTCAACTAGACCAGGCTGCTCAGAGACTTGTCCAACCTTACCAGGGATGGGGCCTCGTGCTTCCAGCTCGCACAGCACGGCAGAGGAGGGGTGCAGCAGCACTCCTAGAGCCTGGTGCCCCTGCCAGCATCCTGCTGCAGCACAAACAGCAGCCCCCTTGCCCCAGAAGGAGGTCTGCTGGGACCCTGCTACCCCCCTGCAGCCCTGCCACGGGGCGTTCCACCCAGGACGAGGCACCCCAAAGCCAGCTTAGGAGTTTATTGGGACTTGCTAAGTCAGGTGGCTGGAGGAAAGCACGGATTAAAATGAGCCTGGTCCTGAGACACAGCCCCCTCGGGTCTGTGCAGCTCTGCAGCTCATGATTAATTGTCTGTGCCTCAAGAAATAGAGCAGCCCAGACTTTCTAGCCTGTGATTTCTCCTGAAGATGGGGTCATCCCATCACCACGGACCCCAGGGATGACTGCCAGGCTTGACTTCTCATCAGAGCAGCCTCACAGTAACAAAACAGAAACCACTGCAGTCACTTTGGCATTTACAAAAACAACCAACCAACCAACCTAGAAACACCATTGCAAAAGACACGCACGAACCTGCTCGGTTCAAAAGGAGCAGCTCTGGGTGGACCTCAGTGTTTTGGGAAGGTTGTAACTGTAGGGAAGCAGTGAGAGGCCAGATACCCACCAAAAAAGTCCCAATAAGCCTGCCTTGGGTTCTTGCCAAGAGATCAATTCCATCCTCAATGATCCATTTGCCCTCTGCTTCCCACCCCTTATTTTATTTGGCTTGGTAATACCAAAGCCAATGAAATCTAGCAAGGTGGGACTGGCATTACTGGTCTCTCTAACAGGAGATGCTGTCTGCAGCTCTCAGTGAAGGTAACTCCCAACCTAGAAAATGGCCCTTTGAAGACAGTTCCATTGGAAAGAGGGAAAAATACATTTTTTTTCAATTTTCTCTTCTAAGGAAACCATCAAACTCACTTCTGCCAGCTTGGGGAGGGTGAAGTCTCTTTTCCAGCTCTCCTGCTGGCTATGGGAGAGGTGAACTGGCCCCACACCAGCCTCACTAAGTGGGACCCCTCCAGCACCCTGCAGTTAAGTGACTTCTCCATCGCCGCTGGGTAAAAAACTTCAACTCCACCAGGAATTCAGGAAATTCTGACACTTCAACACAGCTGAAATGTGGAAAAATTAATAAAGCCAGAGAAGCAACAAGCGCCGAGGAGGGGGGAAATCCAGCTGCGTGGTGCACACTATGTATTTTTCCTACACGATTCACACTTAATTTGGACAAAAAGTCCCAGCAAGCTGGTCTGTGAGAAGCAGGCACCATCGTCAGCCAGTTCTTCCCTCTCACCCAGAGACTGCCCAACGAGGCCATCGAGGGGATGTGCAGAAGGATGCAGCTGCCCAGTGTGGAGCTGGACCACACTGGTGGCTGCACAGCACGCATGGCACAGGGGCATGGTCCAGAGGTGCTCCATCACTGCTTTGGGACCTCTCTGTCAGCAGCAGCCCTTCTAACACAATGCTCTGTGCTCTTGGACTGCTTTTCCCTGTTCTTCGTGCCAAGGCTAGAGATTTTTGGGATGTCTACAGACAGAGCTGCTCCGTCTGGGCTTTGCCAGGTGACCCAAGCCAGGATTCAAAAGTAGCTCCAGGTTGGGTGAGGCCACGCAGACATGCTCAGTGCTAATTAATCAGGTTTTCAGCCCAAAGAGAGCCTGGGTTTCAGCTCACTGCCAAAAATTAGGATTACCACAGGGGAGAAAAGCCCTCAAACCCATGTGAAAACCAAACCAGCTAAGGACAGTGGGATCTGTGTAACCAAAGGGACATCTCACCCTCTGGACATTTAAACCAGCACGTTGGGGTTTTTTTTCCTTCCTGAAATCAACCCTCCCGCGAGGCAAATCCCGGGAGACAAATCCACACTTTTGGCATCGTTACAGGGACTGTTTCTCCTTTCATTCCTTATTAATTACTGTTCCTGAGGGCTTTTGTGTTCTGCTCATCTGCTGCCACCCCTCCAAAGCAAGCCAGGGAGACAGGGATGGAAAACGCTGGCTCTACACTTTGCAGCACACTGGCGTTGTGTGCAAATTAACCCCGGGCAGCAGCGGGGAAAAGTCAGGCACAAAAAAGCAAAAATAGGGTGCCTACAGCCAGCACTTCTTCCCCCATCTCCCTGACCAGCACAGCACAAAGGAAGCCAAGTGGATGCTGAAGCTGGTGTGGCAAGCTGGAGATGCATCCCACCCAGGGTGGGACACACACACACACACACATCTGCCTAAGGCTGCTTGACCAGGGAGTAATTTGGTGGCTTGGGTCAGCTTAGAAATGCTGTTATGGCTGACAGCGTGTTCCCACCGTGGCATGAGACACCCTTGCAAACAAAAAAACAGAAAAAGAGACAGAGTTTCACGCATGGATGCCCGAAGCAAATAACTGATGTGGAAGGTGCCATGGGTTTGGCAACCATGAAAAAAAATCAAAACAACAAAACCCCACGCACCAACAAAACCTCAGCTCGCTTACATGGCTAAATATGGAACTCGCAAAGAAAAACCTGAGCTCTCTTTTTCAAGAGCTGGGTTGGTTGCTCTTTTTTTTTTCCTTTTCTCATGATTTCTAGTCTCAGAGTCCGTTTATACACAGCGTGATCTCTTTGTGTACACAGCCTCCATCTGCAACACCCCAGAGAGCTTCCTCTGGGCAGGAGCAAGCAGCCAAGTGTGGGCCCACGCCTCCCCACCAGGGCTATCCTGGGATGCAGAAGCCACAGCCCCCTTCTGAAGCCCACTGCTATCATCCAGCACGATCCCAGAGCAATTCCAGGGTAGGGGCACGTTGAAGAGCAACAAAGCTCCTTACAGTGCTCCCCATGGTCAAGCAGTCCCTGTCTAGCACATCCTGACCATATAGATCTCTCCCAGGTGCTCTACTGCTGCTCTGCCAGGTCATGCTGGAGGCAGAGTGGCCATAAATACCATCCTCCTATCCCACACACACATGTCATCTTCATGGTTCTGCTTCTTGCTCCTTTTGCTAAATCAGGCTCTTTTCAGTGGGTTTTTTTTTTTTCAGATTCCTCTTGATCTTATCAGCTCCTCCAAAGGAGATACATAAACTGTTAGGCTTACTTAAGACAGAGGACCATGAAGCAGCAGAGCTCTACTCAGCCTATACCCTCTTAACCTCCCCCCCAGCCTGTAACCACCACATGGGCTTTGCTGGATGATGGGAAACTGTTGCTTGAGGCCACGGCACTTATTTGTTTGCCATGGAGAAATAAATACATTGCAGGAAGAAAAAATAAATAAATGAGGTATTGTTATTTTTTCTCTTCTCTAGTGCTTCCAGAGTTCTGTAGACAATCACAAACTGCTTTGAGCTGGAAGGGACCTTTCAAGGCCACCTAATTCCAACCCCCTGCAGGGAGCAGGGACAGCTGCAAGCAGAGCAGGATGCTCAGAGACCCAGCCTCACCTGGGATGGTGCCAGGGATGGGGCAGCCACCACCTCTCGGGGCAGCCTGGGCCAGGCTCTCACCACCTATGTAGAATTCCTTCCTTCTCTCCAGTCTAATTCTCTGCTCTTGTAGTTTCAAACCATCACCCCTTGTCCTGTCACAACAGGCCAGTCCCTCCCCTTCTTTCTGGCAGGCCCCTTTAAGAACTGAAAGGGCTCCCAGTGAAAGAAAATGAAAAAATAAAACATCTGTGAGGCAACCCATCAACAACCCCAATGCTAACAGCGTGTCCTTGGCTAGCTTTGGAAACAGGGATGCACCAAAACCTCCCCACAGAAGCTCTTGGTGTCTGCAAACCCCCCTGCATCAGCACAACGTGGCTCAGCTAATCCTGCCCGGCACAGCGGCCACTAAACCCCCGCAGAGCTGGTCGTGTCAGGGGTTAATGAAGGGAAAAGGGGATGAAGCAAGTGCCCTGAGCTGCTGATCCTGGGGGAAAAGCCACTTCTTCCTTTACACAAGCTTAAAAGAATTGGTTTAAGGGTACCAAGTGAGATAAATATGGCATCAATCCACCTGCAAAAGCACCCGGGTGTACCACCTGCAGGCTGAACGGGCATCACTGCAGCCAAGGGACGGCTGGAATAAAGGCAAAAATAACCCTGACAACCCCTGTGTGCAAGGGGATGGGATGGGAGAACTCAGGGCTAAAGCCTGGAAAAGTTAAACCCACTTGGGATGGCCTCCAACAGTAAAGTTAGGAAAGAAAAAACTCCCAACACCATCCTCACTGCTTCCCAGCCAGCCACAGGACAGACTCAGCTGCCGAGGGCTTCCAGCATCCCTGTGCTGGTGGTGCCAATGGGAATTGTATCTGCAGTGCAGCCCACACCCTTAAAAACCAGGTTTTCCTCCCAGACACAGAGCTACTAGTTGCTTGCAGGAGCTATAAGAAATACTTTTCAAGCTTTTGAGCTCGCCAGCCCCCAGCACGATCCGTGTCACAGAGAAATTCCTGCAAATTCACAGCCTCGGCCCATTCAGAGAAAGGACGCTGCAAAAAGTGTGAATTATGGGCTAAAATTGTGGCAAGAAAGAAAAAAAATTAACTACTTTACGTAGGTGAGGTATTTCTGGCTGCACTGCTCTATCATTTCTGCTCGTAGAGTAACACCCGGCGCTGTATAAAAAGAAAGGAATGCCAAATGGGTTGTGCTAGAAGCCGAAATTGACTCAAGGAACTCCCAAAATAAAGCAACTGAAAAAGAAATATTAAAAAAAAAAAATTTAAAAAGAGCAAGAAAAGGCAAAATAAGACATTTACTCCAACCCAGCAGTAACTTAAGTGGTACCAGGAGAAAACAGCAAACACTGGCACCTAACACGAGGATTAAATTGGCTCGGAGGGAATTTGAAGGGCAACGGGCCAAAAGTATGGAAAAAAAAAACCAAACCCAAATGAAGCGTATCAAAGGTAGGAAACCCACGGGCAGACTAGATGGCAGAGGGAGGGAGGTAACGGAGCCATTTAAAGCAATCAAAGCACGGTGGCAGCAGGTTATCAATGCTGAGCTGTGTTCACCCTACTCTCAGAAAGCCAAAAGGCTCTGAGCAAGTCAGCAATTAGTCGAAAGAAGAGGTGCTTTCTCCCAAAAAGATGCTTCTTAGGAGCACGACCACACGCTGACAGGGAATATAGGGGATGCTCCAGCTCGCTCAGCCTCGATCATGAGTTGGGAAATACACAGAAGTTCCTGAAGCAGTCTCATGGTAAAAAAGGGGCGAGGGAAGATGCAGCAGCATTGAGACCATGGGTATGCAGCCCGGAGTATCAGCATCTGACCTGGTCCAGCAGCCCAGGCAATTGTTTGAACCCCTTTAAACAAATCTGGCTGCAAGAGGAGAAGGATGTGTTCGCACATGTAGTGCCCTGCCCTGCTGATGTCGTGAGCCACGGAGGGAAAAGAGACCCGCGGCAGCCAGACCGTAAAGGGCATCACCAAAAAAATCAGGTTTCAGCACAACTCAACCCACCTCTGAGAAGAAAACCGCCCTCGAACCACCTCAGAGCACACAAACCAGCCCGGCTTACCAGTCCGTCGCAGTTGCTGATGGCCACAGCGGCTCCGGGCATGCCGGAGATGTCGCCGGTGAAAAGGCAGCGCTGTCGAAGGGGCTCCCGGAAAAGCACCTCGAAATCCTCCTGCCATTCGGCCACGGCGCTCGGCGGCACCAGCCGCCGGTTGGGCCTGAGCCGGAGGTGCAGCTCCGTCCCGAAAACGGTGACGTTGAAGTAGAGCAAGCGGCCGAGGGCCCCGCGGCCCCGCGGCGACTCATGGAGGGGGCTGCGGGGGACGCGGCGGGACGGGCGCGGGGATGGGGGGCAGGAGGCCGGGCCGGGCCCCGCGGCCGCTTCGCCGGACACCACGTGCGAGAGGAAGCGACCCCGGCAATCGGCGCTGAACGGGACGATCACACCATACTCGCTGAGCTTGCCGGCCAACAGGAGCTCTGCGGGGAGAAACGGCCTCTGGGAGAAGGGATCGGGAGCATCCCGCTCGACGCCGGGGAGGCTACGGCTGAAGCCGGAGGAGCCCGACAACCGCTTTTCCCTCCCGAGCATGCTTTGTAGTTTTAACCGGGCGCGTCCAGCGTAGCAGAATAAACTCAGCCTGACGTGCTCCTCGCACGCCAACTCTTCCTCGCCCAACCTCCATCTCCCCCAATTTCCCATTGAAAACCAACACCGCCACCCCTCCTTCGCCTCTCCTTTCTCCCCGTCCTGCGGGGTACACGCCACCTGTCAAAACACCCCCTCCACCGCACACACACACACACACCCCGGCTCCCCGGGGATCCCCTCCCTCCATCCCCCCGGGAGAAGGGGCCGTACCTGGGGCGCTGCCGGCGGCCAGGCAGCCGTGCAGGGGGACGAGGCAGGAGAGCACCAGTCGCAGATAATCCATTTGGGGCCCGGCGGCGCGGCGCGGCTGCGGGGCGGGCGGGCGGGATGCGGGGGGGGGC